>JAPYXV010002857.1:0-12770 GCA_028533065.1 Trachops cirrhosus
AGCCATCTGAAACTCTGTTTTACTCATGTGTAGATGGCAATGCTGTCACACACCTCAGGCCATGGGTGCTATATGAGGCAATGTGGATGAAGTGCATAATGACATGTTTGTCACATAAAAGTGTCCAGTAAATTGAGTCTTTTATAACATGACAAGGATTAAGTGCTAGTTTTCTTCATAGAGCACAATCAATATTTATTCGATTTTGAGTTTAAAAAACACCTGGTGTTCTGATATTACAACCAATCTATTGAATGCATTCTGCACACCTTTAGTTTGCTAGAACAGACCAAAAAATGTTGGTAAAAGTAATTACAAAATTGTTATTTTCCTATTTATTTTTATCCCCCACATAAGAATTAAAAACATTAAGTATTAAATTTTTCAATAAAATCCTCTGAGGAATGAAGAAATAGCACAAATATTAAGTTCTTTATAAGAAATATTTGTATCAAAATGTAAAAAATAAGTTTCTTTGGAATGAGGTTTAACTATTACCAAATTATTTGTTTAGCAAATACATACTGCTATTGTCATAACTGTTTCACATATAAGGCTTTATTTACAATTATAGTAAAACATTTGTTGCACAATGTTACTTTGGTTTGTCTAAATTGCTTTCACTTCACTATAATAGTTAAAGAAATATCACACTTCATAAATATCCAGTTATGTTAAAGTTCATGCAAAGTGCAGTTCTCATTCACTCTGAGCAGGTCAGTCTTGCCCTCTGCAGCACATCAGGCTGGTAGAAAAATATAAAAGCTACATTTCCCTTTGTCTCCTGTGCATATGTATGAAAGCCGAAAGAGATTTCAAAAACAGTGAAGACAAAGGACAAACGAGTAAACTCCTACAGTCACTCAACTTAAACCTGACTATAGGTAATTACTAGTTTATCATTTCTATTAGAACTTTCCTTTGTTGGATTAAATAATTAAATTGGTCAAGTTAGTGATTTAGGACATGCATCTTGTACTATCTGTGAAAGTTGAATGCCGAATGGGTTTATATCTCAAAATGGAATAGTTATCATTCCGTTTTTCTCCACTTCCCTCTTTTTTTAACCTACAATTCAAAGAGCATGGTAACTTATTTAATGCACCTTCTCCCCTTCTTAAATTGAGGCCTCCTTAGTAGGAGAGCAGCTGGGAAGCAGCCGTGTAGCTTTTCCATCTTGCAGGAATGGGAGTCTTTTACAGGAATTCTGAATGAAAACTGCAGCGAATCAGGGTTTGCAAAGGCGACGATCACAGTCTCCCTGGAGAGGAAGGTTGGAGAACATGCTCAGAAAAATGAAGCGGAGTTATCAGTGAAAAGATAGAAGAGTGTTTGTGTTATTTTACACTCCCCTCTAGAACATCAATATTTCATAGGCTTCTCCCTTGGGAAATGATGGAAGATTCTATCTCCACGGAGTAAAAATGTGCACAGTTCTCTTTCAGGGATTGCCTGTTAACATCCATAGATGCTGAGGAAATTATGAATGCTCATGCTTTTTAAGGAAATTCTTTCTCATTAATTTTCCTTGCTTTGTTTTCCAATACATCTGAAAAACAATGCAAAGGCAAAACAACAAAACAAGTACTCAATTATTAATTCTATTTGTGGTCCATTTTACATATATATATATATATGTTCTGTATTATAGTGCATTAAGTAACAGCACTGTTTCATAGTTTCTAATTAGAAAAAGTGGCAACTTTCAATAAACAAGTTTAAAACTCCAAAGTAATACTAAATATTACATTGCACATACAGTTTATTCTTGAAAGACTAGGATTGGTTAAACAGTGTTAATGTCTTTGAGACATAACCTTGTATACACAACACTAAGCATTAATTTATTAAACACTAATTTATTAAAAATTAACAGAAATTACTCATATACTTCATAAAAGTGATGTGAAAGGAACAACAATAAAAGGATCAAGAGGAGGAAGATAGAAGAGAGCTAATTGGCAAGGGGGTTGCTAGGTCTTGGACTTATAAATCCAAACCGTATTGAATAATATCATCATTTGGCAATATAACGGTATAGCATGACAAAATGAATCCTTTATTTCAGAATTGCCAAGGTTTATTTTATGGATTCAAAAAAAAATTCTCATGTCATTCTCTGCTTTTGCCTTGTCCTACCCTCACCCCACCTACCTGTGCTTTAGCACAGGCATGCTATGAAAAGGAGACTTGACTTTAGGTAAACATGAAAGGAAGGAGAGAACTTCATACGTTCACATTTACAAACAATGTTGTGTGTTAGTTATTTTTCTAAAATGGAGTTCGCTCAAAACCAAAATGCACTGTATAATGTTATAAAGTATTAGACAAAATAAGCCTACATACTTCTCTTTTAAGGGAATTGTATTTCTGTCCACTTGTAGTGAGTGTTACATGGCCAAAGTTTTATAATTTTATAGTTAGTTGAGGCTTTCTTGAGAAATTTTAAAATTAAAAAATGCTAAAACATTTGCTTAATATTCATAACGTATTTAAACTTATATTTTTATTAAAAATACTCTGAAAATCTGTGTCTATATTTATGTAGTTTTTCAAAGATTAGGATTAAATTGTAGTAGAAGACAACAAGAATTTTTGAAATTTTGACTTTAGTACATTTTTCATTTAACTTACCGGTATATAACTTGAGATAGTGAGTAAAACAACAAGGGAAGGTAAATGTGTGTGGAACTCAGGGATAGCTTTGTCAAGCCATACCCATCACGTTACATTTAAACACAAATTCTTGCTGAATTTCAGTATGAAAATTAAATAGAAATCCAAAATTAAAAAAAATCTCAGGCTCTCTATAAGCATACATTTATGTGAAATTCTTCTCTTATTTTCCTCGACATCCTTCTAAGTTCTTATCCTTAATTTTAGGCAGTTATCACAATATGCCTTATATCATCGGCTCTATGTTTATAAGTTTGCCCACACAATCCAGCAAGGTAACAGGCATGAGCATGTAAGTACATAAACATATTACGATTTCTTTATTAGATTTACCTGAAGCTGTCACTGAAAATTTGCTGCCATAGATTCATCCTTTGAGCGACCCTCTAGACCTGGAGGGTGGCCCTTATACTTTAGATCCTTCACCCCAAAGCCAACTCCATTTTCCTTAACTGGTGCCACAGACTACTTTTGATGACTTGCATTTTAAAATCAGCTATGGAGTTCAGTTCCCTTTTCAATGTAATTTGTATTAGAAGTAGGAACCCAGAACTTTGTGCAAATCTGGTGCTGTGCACAGCATGTGCTTACCTAAGGAAAAGGCAGAAATTATTCTTACTTAGAAATAGGAATTCAGTAGAAAGAGTAAACTGGAAACACTCCTGTAGAGAAAATAGGCAGAATTAGAATTTAAATGATGTCCACTCTATCTCTAATACATAACAAATTTTAAAAAATACTCATATTAGCTGTTCTAAGAAAAAGACTACTATCAGTAATCACAAAATGAGTATGAATAACACTAGTGAAAACAGAACGTCCTAAAACTCTTGTTTATAGTTGACCATTTCCTTTATTATAGGTTCAATATAATGTATCATATTTTAATATAAAGTGCATTCCTCTCTATTTCCAAAATATTTCTTTGTGTAATGTAAACTTTGCAAGATTATGCGCTGTGTTCAGTGTGCTCATCCTGCCTGTTCAACGAGAGGTTTGCTTTGTAAAAGTAGGAAACTGCACACATTCTGAGGCACTTTTTCTTCTCTATTGTGAATTTTTATAAATTCTTAGGTAAACCTGCTGAACTCAATATAAATGGAACAAATTCAGAACCCTTTTTAGTTATTGTACCAAAGCATTTGTAATGACTTTTAACTTCTCTTCACTGAATATAAACTTGAATATTAAGTGAAAATCTTTAAAAACTTTCTGAGAGATTCCATTGCCGTAGTTTTGTGGTTGCTATACTTTACCAATTAATGAGCAATTACCATTGAGATGAGACTTTCAAAGAGCTAAATGATGTGATGAGATCACAGACCGGGGAGATTTTCCACGAGAACCCACACTCTTAGGAGTTCTGCAAATTGTTCCCAGCTTATCGTTCTGTAGGAGGTGGGGGATCCATGACATTAAAATTTATGTTAGTGTTTAGTTTTATTTGAAATGTTACAGTAAAAATTCTATATATCTCTTTAAAACGGGAGTGATGGAAATTCTACCAGGAGTTAGAAAGTTAGAAAGGAAACATGTAATAGTTGGAATTTTTTGGGAATGTACTTAGGACTCACTTCATTAGCTAATTAATCCTTCAGAGTGACCTGCAATTAGGGTGACTTTGACTTTTATCGTTTGAGTTACAATGAATCATATATATGTATAACTTTTGTTTCTTTTTAACGCTTTCATTTTGTTGACAAACTTAATATTGATACATCTTTATGAGTGAATTAAAGAATTAAGTAAGTATGGAATGACAAAACATAGCAAAAGTGGGAGGGATAAAATGTGTAATAATTTCTCAAGTTGGTCTTTATCGGACTCATAAAATGCCTTGCCTCAGAATGATAATATAGCTAATAATTATTACTGCCAAGTGCAGTTCTTAGTTATTAATGTGAATTATCTAATATAATTCTCACAAAATCTATTATCTGAGTCTATTAATTTTGCTTTATTAAATAAGAAAGAAATGAGACACAAAGACTC
Organism: Trachops cirrhosus; assembly: GCA_028533065.1. Lineage (NCBI taxonomy): Eukaryota > Metazoa > Chordata > Mammalia > Chiroptera > Phyllostomidae > Trachops > Trachops cirrhosus. Next base: position 4,669 of record JAPYXV010002857.1, read on the forward strand.
CATGTAACTTGGCCAAGGTCACACAGAAAGTGAGGGAGCTGGAATCTGAAACAACCAAGTCTGAGTTCAAAGTGAACAAAGCTCATCGCCACTAAAATACATTGTCTAACACGTGATTAAAATTATCACGGAGCACCTGTATATTTTTACAAAAATCAATACAAAAGTGAGGATTATTATAATTGTGATTGTATCCAGTTTGGATTTTTATCTCCTTAGCATAAAGTCTATGCACAACAAAACGTGTTATTTGGAGGAGAAGGCTTGTAAACAACAGCCTAAAAACATTTTTTATTGTTGTTCAATTACAGTTGTCTCCATTTTTCCTCCACCATTCCCTCCACCCCATCCATCTCCACTCCCTTGGTTTTGTCCATGTCTCCTTTATACATGTTCCTGAAACCCTTCTGCCTTTCTGCCCAATTACCCCCTCCCACCTCCCCTCTGGTTACTGTCAGTTTGCTCTTAATTTCACTGTCCTGGTTATATTTTACTTGATTGTTCTGTTGATTAGGTTCCACTTATAGGTGAGATCATATGGTATTTATCTTTCACCGCTTGGCTTATGAAAAGATGCTCAGCATCACTAGTTATCAGAGAGATGCAAATTAAAACCACAATGAGGTATCACTTCACACCGGTCAGAATGGCCATCATAAACAAACCAAAAAACAAGTGCTGGAGAGGTTGTGTAGAAAAGGGAACTCTTGTACACTGTTGGAGGGAATGCAGACTGGTGCAGCCACTGTGGAAAACAGTATCAAATTTCCTCAGAAAAGTAAAAATGGAACTGCCTTTTGACCCAGCAATTCCACTGCTGGGCTTATATCCTAAGAGCCCTGAAACACTGATTCAAAAGAACCTATGCACCCCAATGTTCACAGCAGCACAATTTACAATAGCCAAGTTTTAGAAGCAACCTAAGTGCCCATTGGTAAATAAATGGATCAAAAAACTGTGGTGCATTTACAGGATGGAATAGTATGCAGCAGAAAGAAAGAAGGAGCTCCTGTCCTTTGGGACAGCATGGATGGATATGGAGGACATTATGCTAAGTGAAATAAGGCAGGCAGTAAAACCATTTTTTCACATTTACATCATAGTGGTTCATGGAAATGCATATGGCATTCCTATCCTCAAGTCCTTGGATAAGAATTCACTTTTTCTCAGAATTGCCTCTCAGAATTTTGTTCTTCATCTATAAAGTTCTGAAATCTCACAGTACTAAGCCTTGGCAGAGGATATTTTCCTCAATCCTAAAAAGAATATATTTTTTGAAATATTCAATCTTTTGGTAGTAGGGCCTTTTGTAGCCCTCTTAGATTGATCTTCATGCTCTGTTGCCCACTGTAATCTTCACAGTCTGTTTTCTAATTTCTGAAAACCCTAATGTCACAATCCAATCTGTGTACCATTTTTATTTGTTATAAATTTTTTAAATTTTAAGACAATTTTTGGTACTACATTTACTATAGCTTACTATTTTTGTTTTATGGATGATTTCTCTTGGTAGTACTTATATTTCTTTTAATCATTCTGTTATCTGTTTTGTTGCTATTTCTCCTGCATTGCACTTTGTGTTATTACTTTATTTTGGTGATTATCTTTAATGAGGAAGACTTTCCACAAAAATCTGGTAATATTTGGATATTTCAATTTAATAGGAACTTCTTAAAGTACTTATTTCAAACTCTGACATGTGTGTCCACATGTGAGTATTTACAAGGGTGCATATGAACATTTTGGGAGCAAAGGGTAGTAAATTGGTGAGCTGTTCTACATGGTCACCAGGTGGCAAGCTAGACTTTTTGCTGCAGACCCCGATTTAGCAGCATCTCTGGTATTTCCTCTCAGGTATTTTAGCTTTCACATCCAAGGATTCTTAAATTTTCCATCTACAGGGTAGAAGTCTGCTTGTAGAATTTCCAGAGCCACATTGGAGAAAGGGGCTAAGGGTTGCATTATTCACTATTCACAGTATAGTCCTCCATTCAAATTATCTGATTTTCATTTGGCATATTGCTGTTCCTTTAATTTGAGCTTGATGTTTCCATGTCCAGTGATTCTCTCATCCATCTCCTCCATCCTCTTGCAGAGACAGAAGGAGTGCAGTGGCTTCAGTGAGGGTTTGAGGTCCAGTTGCTCCTGTAAAGTAACTTGCAAACCAAGACCTTCTGCTGGCTTACCTACACTTCTGGCTAACCTCCTGACTTCAGCTGTAAAAGGCACCTGGTCCTCGAAGTTTCTAAAGAAGCTGATAGCTTCATTCAATAGCTCTCTCTTCACGCATATAAGGTTAATTTTCCTCCATCGGGTAATGTTACATTTTTTCCACAGAAGTTAATTCTTTCATTGTATGAAAGAATTTAATATGCCAGCAGACCTAATGTTAGAACAAAGGATGACTCCAGTATTCTTATCATTTAGGAAATTGTAAGGATTTTAAGAACTCTGTGCCAAGAGCTGGGACAGAGACTCATATATACATTTTCTATTATTTTGCATACACCAATATAAGTTTCAAGTCTAAAGGTATTTTGCTGGTGGAATTCTCTCTTCTTCTGGGGAGTTCAGTCTTTTACTATTAGGGACTTTGACCGATTAAAGGAGGCCCACCCACATTATGGAGGGTAGTCTCTTTGCTTGTTTCTTTCCTTTTTACTTTATTTTTATTGTTCACACTATTATAGTTATCCCCATTTTCCTACCCACCCTCAGATGTTATATATAGTAATTACTGGCTCTCAGGCATTATATGTATAATTGAAGTTATGAGTGCTTTATATTTTACTAAAATGAAGTATATGTTTCAAATATTGGCTTATTTTGGGGTGAATACAAAGAAAATAGAATAATAATTTTATTATCTTGTTAAAACTTATTCCAGGTAAAGTCTAATATGAATTTGGTTGCAAAGCTACCAAATTTATAACACATTTGCACTCCGTTTTGTTGTTTTCACTCTATTTCATTATTTTGATTTATTTCCTGTTTAGAAGTGAGTTTGATACAATTAAACCTTCACATTGCACTTTCATTTTAAACCAATATCCTTATCTGTGAGGGGCCTTGTGGTAACACATCATTCTGCAACTTTCATTCAATTAGGATGTCCCAAGATCTCTATTAGTTCATTTTAAATATTTAATCTTTAAAAGGTGGTGATAATTTTTAATAGTATAATCAAATATATAAGTGGCAGGGTAGCCGTTCACAGAACTGCAGCTCGTATCTGGGAATGCTCCGTACTTCATTTTCCTTTCAGAACTTAGTCCTAAACAAAACAATTCTTATGGGAATGATGTAGTCAACTGTGCTGACAGACATCCAAAAGGCATACCTCAACCCTGCTTCCCATCCTTCTTGAAATCCAAAAAATTTAAAAGACAAAACCAAGTGAGTGTTTTCTCTGCCTCCATTGCAGTTAAAATTGCACGTGTCCCCCTCCAGGTCAATGGCATGTGCTGGAGGCTTCATGGGAAGCTGTTTCTTGTCTGATAATGCCAGTGAGAGAACCTTTTGGCAGCTCCTTCCCCTCCTTCTCCTCCTCCTATGGTTATGATGCATGAAGCTACATCAGCAGCCTTTGTGAAGCAGATGATGGTGGGTGTGTCAAAAGCAAAGAGCCTGAGGTTGCTACAGCACATCACAGAGAAAGGTTTCAACCCTTGGTAATAGTATTAAACAGCACATGCTATCTGTAAGTTTCTTGTTATGTACAGAAAAAAAAAAACAGTGTTTTAGAAGACAGTACTGATGCATTTTCTATTACTTCTTGGCAAAACATTTGAATAAAAAGAGCAATAATGTCTCATTAAAAAAATACACAAAATCCCTGGCTGGTGTGGCTCAGTGAATTGAGTGCCAGCCTGTGAACTAAAGGGTTGCCGGTTCGATTCCCAGTCAGGGCATATTCCTGGGGTGCCTGCCAGGTCCCCAGTAGGGGTTGTGCGAGAGGTAAGCGCACATTGATGTTTCTCTCCCTCTCTTTCTCCCTCCCTTCCCCTCTCTAAAAATAAATAAATAAAATATTTAAAAGGAGAATTATCTTAAAAATACACAAAAATACACAGAAGTAGTTAGAAGAGCATTCACAGGATAAATGTACATACAGAATTATTGATGTGTTATATAGAGAAAGGAAAATATTTTTTACCAGCTTACTACTGTTAGATAAAATGTGAAATGACTGATCTTAGTTCTGAATTAATGCACTAAGAAATGATATTTTTACAAGATATGGAAAGATTCCAGAGTTTCTTGTGGACTATTTAAATGACATAAGAGAAGAAAGTTAAAGTAATATTGATTTTAGTTTATGACTAAGACTAAGACATAGCACAAAGATCTCATCTATATTTTGTGAAACTCTATTATTGCAAGTAATATATTTTATTGAAGAATCATTGGGTCTAAAAATCATTTTCCAAGTATTTATCAGGAAATACTGTATATTTTACAGGAAAAGTTCCTGAGGGAATAAACAAAAGTTTAAGTTGTCTTAGTTTTAGTATTCTAAAATAACACTATTTAATATATAAAAGAAAATAGATTTCAAATATATTGATATTTTCACTAGTTGCATCATTGCTTATTTTTGAATTAACTGTGAATATTTTATAAAGAATACATTCTAAACTCTTGTTATACCTAGTAGTTGAATTTATCCTTCAGAACAGCAAACACCAAAGGTGTTCAAAAGGTTTCCATTTGCTTCTTGTAGGGGCAGGTCAGAAAGTCGGGTGTGTTAATAACCAAGGCTATTTAGAAACGTCTTCAAGGGAGTCAGGTTACAGTCACTGATTTTATTGCTGCCACCAGTGCTCTAAGGTTAATTTAAACAAATTGCAGCCACTGGAGGTGAGAATTCCTGGCTGATATAATCTGATGTCTTGAATAATATTCAGTATTATTCTAAGAGTATTCAAAAATCACAAGAAACCAAGTGAAGAGAAACAGTAATTGCTGCTTTGGGGTAAAATAAAACCATATTATAAGAAAGTTTCTTATTTAATTATCTCATTTCAGAAAGAAAGCAGATTTGTACCTTTTTTTCTGAAATACCAAGATACAAGGTCTGTCCAGAAAAGGTCCAGACATTCATTGTCAGTATAACAAGAACAGTTTGCACAACATTCATGTAAACTGGCAGCCAAGGAGAGTAGACTGGAATGATCACACATGAACAATGACAACTTCACTGTACTAGTCAGTGGGGACGGTAGATGCCCTTGAGTGAGCATGTGTACTGTGTGGCCATCGCATTCAAATTGACTGAGCAAGTAGGGCAATGACTCTGCATCAAATTTTGTGTGATGCTTGAGCGTCCCTTCATGGAAACCATTTGGATGATTCAAGGCCACAGTTATGGGCCACTGGTGATTGGCAGCTTCAACATGACAACATGCCCGATCATGTATCACCTCCCACGTGGAATTTTTTGGCAAAACATGAAATCACTGTGTGGACTCAACCCCTCTACAGCCCAGATTTGGCTCCTTGTGACTTCTGTTTTGTTCCCAAAGCTAAAATCACCTTGAAAGAGACGAGATTTCAGACCATCCACGAGATTCAGGAGAATATAATCACAGCTGATAGTGACTGGAAGAACTGTGTGAGGTCCCAAGGTGCCTACTTTGAAGGGGACTGAGGCATCATTGTCTTATGTACAATGTTTCTTGTATCCTGTATCTTCTTCAGTAAATGTCTCTATTTTTCATATTATATGGCTGGATAACTTCTGGGCAGATCTGATATATATAAAAAAATAAAAGGAGTTGAAATGGTGAATTTAAAGTGTAAGTCGTGGAAGTGGATGTGCTACGACAACACATATATACATATACAATATGCATATTCACACTCACATATATGTATATGTGTGTGTATATATGCACACATACAGTCCAGCTTAACTCCATGTTATAATTAGTTATTATTAGATATATAGTTGACATCTTCATTTGTAATGGATAAATCCTTGTGTTTTTGTAGGCTAAACAAGAAAAATAAAAGTAAAAACTCACCTAAGGGTTTCACTCAGAATTTCTATATAAAGAAATGAAGAATTATAGTCCAGTGTATTTATATAAAAATGTTGTTTTCCAAATTTGTGCACATGTGCATGTGTTTAACAGAAGCCTCTATGGACCAAATACTTAATAAGAGGCTAATATACTAGGGAGGGGCTCCATCCAACTCTATTGATTAAAATTAAACGACAGCCATGTTATCTATGGAAAATTCTTAGCTTTGCTGTGTCTCTCCTTCTGTAACATGCTTCTAAGAAGATGACCTCTGTCATAAGTTTGTTGAGAAGATTGAATAAGTTCATACAAGAATGAGCTTAAAAAGGAGGGAGCCTAGGATGTCATCAGAACTACTGAAAAGTAGGCTACGATTACTGTTATTCTGTAATTATTATTATCTAGGGCAGCAGAGCTTCGGTGTCTCTCCCTAAGTTGGAGACCCTAGTGTGTCCTCTGATACATGTTTGCTCATTTGAGGTCAGCTTGGCCCCTCTTTCTTATCTGCAGAAATATAATAAGCTTGGTGACATAGGCAGTACACTCTAATTTCATATGTATTGGGGGCAGTTAGAGGAAGCAGTCCTTACTGCTGTTGCTTCTGTCTTCAGCTTTTTGGGCCAGAGGGGTTTTCATAAAACAAAATAGGCAGTGCATTCTAGACTTTGTTTAGCAAAGCAGAACCTCCCTCTACTTATTAGACCTGAAGATCAGAGTATGGTCTCAGGTCATTCACTCAGCTCTGGAACACATTCTGACTGATGCAGGGTCCATGATGGTGGAAATGAACTGCTAAGTATTATATAACTATGTTAGTGACATAAGTACACACACATGTGTATACATATATTTATATATAATTAGTTGTATGGGTCACCCTCTATATTTTCTGAAATAAACTTCTTTTATTTTGAATATTTGCTAATTGATAAAATGGGATCGATAATTCCAAGGGAATACGTCTAGAAAACAACATGACCATTATTGCCAAAAAAAACCCCTGATAATTAAATTTATTGCCTCCTGCTGTGTTTATAATATGTACTTTGGAGTACCAAAACAGCTAAATTGTTAACTATAAACTATGGCTTACAAATCCATAGCAAATTACAGCATTGAAGAAAAATATGTAACAATGATTCTTTAACACATGTTCTACTTGTAGGCTGGCCACTTAACTTTAAGTCTAGGCCTTGAGTATTGGAATTCAAATGTTTGTCATTCACACACTTCTGAGGAACTCATTTAAGATATGAACCAAAAGCTAACACATAGAATTGAATGTTCTTCTCTGTTGTAATGTATGTTGCAGGTATAACCCTTCACTATCATGAGCATATTAGTGAAAAAATTAGTTTATTTTATGCCCTACACCCTGTATGCTGAATCTGTACAACCTGAATCCCTTACGCCCTACAACCTGAATCCCTTCAGCAGCCTTAGAATTATTTATTCATGTTTTGGAACAGCCCTCCAAATTATTTTTGTTTTGCTTTGTTTTTATGTCATGAGCATTGTGATGATATTACTTTATGACAAGGCTCCAATGAGTACCGAATATTTTATGCTAATATTTTATGTATGGATTCTTATACCATGTGATATACAATCACCTGTGCATATTTTAGGCTGCAAATCATTGAGATAGCCTTTTTCTGTGTATATAGTTTAGTGACTAAATATACTTCCAAGGTCTGTAACTGGTGAACTTTATTATATTTAATTTATACAACTCATATAAAATCTTAAATCTCTTTCATTCTCCCATACTGATTTTCATACTTGTTATGACCTTTCTGAATATAGGAGTTTTCTACTAATTGTACATGCCTTCCCTCCAATTTTCTCTTTCCCTCCAACCTCATTATTAGATTGTGTGTCTTCATTAGATTTTTGAAATTTCAGAATCTTAAGATTTCCTAGAAGGAAGGTGAAATTATTAATGGTTTCATCATCTGACCAGCCTTTCTCTTTACTGAGAGGTGGATGAGACAGAGTTGTGTTTCACCAGATTAAGATTCATTTACAGATTTGTAAATTCACTTTTTATGATGATATGATTTATTTTCTTACAGA
>JAPYXV010002858.1:0-12769 GCA_028533065.1 Trachops cirrhosus
CCAAACTCCAAGGACACCTAGAAAAGGCTAAGGCTTATCAGTAACATAGAAATATTGAATAGGAAGTGAGGCCAGTATGGGAGGCAGCATAAGGAGTAACTGGGACACAGGCAACCAAAAGTAGAATAAACCTGCCTTCCAATCTTGCAACTTCCTGTGCACTGATCCTGTTCTTAGGTCTTCCTTCTTCACAGAAGCCACCATTGCCTGCTCCCTGTTCTGGTCTCTGAGAACAATAGCTGAGTATTCAGTGCAGTATGTAATTAATAATGACACTGGCTGACATTTATTCTAGTAGTTTCCTCATGGCAAGGTAAGCCTGACTTCACAGAGATTATCTCCTTGAATCCTTATAACAAACGGAAGAGTCTCAGCAACTCGAGGTCAGAGCAAGAAAACTGGGATTTCAGCTGGGATGACTTGACTCCAGGGCCCAACCCCCTAAACAGGAAGCAGTCCTATAATTACAGTTTGTTCGCTTCAACCTCTCTGATTTTCTCTCCTTCAAGAAAGCATTTCAGGATACAAAACAAGTTGTGTTTAGGGATTACACTGAATCCACCCTTATTTACATGAAAAATAATTCACAAATTTTAGGTCTTCAATTATTATTATTAATAAATTATCTGTAACAAATCTCACAACTGATTGTGCTATACCTGTGTAATAATACTATGGTTGAGAACTGTACTACCAATATGTTTACTCTCCAAAACACTTCTTAAAATTTTTTCCACATTTAATTAAAGCCCTTAAGTTTTCTCATTTATTTCATGCATGAATGCCAGAGATCACAGAAAATTATAATCTCCTTGAGGGAAATAATTTTTCTTAAAACTTGTCTTAACATTTTTTTATTAAAAAACTCTTTAAAAAGATCTTTAAATCTTTAAAACATCGAGAACATCTAGACACAAAGGAATCACTTAAACATTTTCTGAGAGAATCCAATTACTACTGAAGAATAATAAGAACCGGTAATATTAGGGTGGGGTTTTCCTGCTTATTAAACCCTTCCTTCAAGTCATCAGGTTTCTTTAGAAAGTACATGGAAAAGAATCAGAGACCCAGTTGAAGAGAGGTATATTGGCTATGACTGAGCTGGGTTTTTTGTCCTGTCTCCTGAGAGAGGACATGACTAGAGAAGTTTTCTAAAATCATGATTATATAATTAGAAGAACCTAATGACGTAGCTGGATCTATATTCTTTTAGTTCTGCACCCCAGTGCATTCTAGCAGAGCCTCACAAGCTTGTGCCTACCTAAATAAGATCTTACCACAAGTCACACAGACTTAACTCTATTAACATGTAAATGAAATTGATTCTGCACACAAAGAACATGTAAGTTTACCTGGCAATGTAACTCAATGCTTTCAAAAAAGGGGTGGGATAACTGATGCAAATTTCTCAGTAAAGATTTCTGAGATAGATAAAAGTAAAGTAATTTATCTACCAAGCTGATCAAAATATAAAAGCTTAGAGCAGAGCAAACACATGGGATTAAACATGATATGATTTAAAATATTCTGCTAGCTTAAAAGAAGAAAACTTATACTATGCAACTTCTAGAATAATTTTCACAAACAAAGGCTCATGTTCTTGTCTTTAATATCTAAGGAGTTGCAACTTCTTCCCTTGGGTACTTACAGCAGGGAGATTAAAGACATGAGATTTGGAGCCAGACAGACCTGCCTGGGAGCACTCAGTAAATGTTAGCTACCATTCTCACTGTGGCGGGAGAAAAACTTTCATTCCCCTCCCCTGACTCTTTTCCTCCAGAGTTGAAGGAGCAACAGGGCCATGTCTTCCTAGTGGGTAGGAATCCCTCTGTATTCTGTGACCGCTCTTCCCTGGCACACACCTGGCTGGGTGAATACACTGCCCCAAGAGCTGGCCCTGTCATCTCTCTGATGCTTTTGTACTGCCCTCAGGCATACAGCTGGATGGTGAATTACATCTAAGACCTGTTCCTAGATCAACTAGCTAGCTCTCCCACGTCCTCCACATTGCTAATAACTTTCAGATCCCAAGACTTAGAAGAAAGTCAGCACTAATTATGCTTTCAGTTCAGGGTCCAAGGAGGAGAAATGGATATCAGATAGCATTTGGACATTGCTGATTCAGTCATATCATTAATAACATCAGAATCCTACTATAACCCAAATTGTTGTTATTATAGTTGTTTTCATTGCTATTATAATTGATTCTGAAGCAAATAAGATCAGTTGTGTGGTTTGTCCTAGAAGTCACCTGCTTTAGTCCTGTCTTTACATATCTCACCTACTGGTTAATGTTTCTGTTATTTTAGGTATCCTTTATTATCAGGCACTATAGTAGCCACTTCTGTATACCCCTCTTTTATCTCAATTAATTAGTCTTTAATACTTATCCTGAAAATAGTTGTCTCCATGTCATATAAGAGAAAGTGAACACATTAAGTAATGTCTAAAATGACACAGCTCATGAGTAGAAGACCCAGATCTGAAATCCAGATCTGTTTTGATACTTCATGCTAATATTACTACTTTACCATTCCCACCTCCAACCCCTTGAGAACTTCAGTTGCTTGAGTTTGATGGGAATGGGATCAATGTCAATCTCTACATACATTCACAGTTCCCTTATCTGTTGATTCAGTTCCCTTTTCCAAGCTACCACAGTGAATATCATCCCCTACCCCTAACCCATTAAAAAGCTTTCTCAATATATGTCAGATATCTTTGCTTCAAAATCAGGATCTTTGAATTTTCAGAGCAGTCCTCAATTAGGGCAAATCACACAACTGCTCCCTCCTGTCACTCTGTGTTTACCACCAGAGCTCACAGACACAAGTTTCAGCTGTAGGAGGAGTACAGCTCTCTCATCACTGAGATCCTAGACAGACTGGATAGGAGGTAGAAGAGTTTAAACCTCAGGCCTCCTTTTTTTATGTCAGAAGAGAGGGGGAAAATATCCAGATATTTTCATGTGATATCAGAAAGGGCCCCTTTACCTTTGGCAATTTCTCTAACAATCAGAAAGAACATCCATTCTTTGTAGTATAAGCAATACCTCCAGGCCCATCAGTCATTTTGAGAAACCCAGAAGTGAAAATACAAGGTTGCAAATGAGCAAAAGGAAGAATGCTATACTTAGGGAGCAAGATAAATGATAAGACACTGTATGTTGTGAAACATTGTCAGTTCAGTCTGAAAGGATCAAAGATAGGCCTTTGCTTCAAAAATAATGCCATGCCAGTGAATTTGATTCCATTTTGTTAGAATATTTTACTAACAATTCCCTTTCAACTACCTTTATAAACAGTCATCTTCCGATCTCAGGTCTCCCTGTTGAATACAAATTTTAGTAGGAAATCCCAAAGATTATTCAAGCTTTTTATCAGTTAACAGGGATTATTTTAACCAGCATGATTCTATTATACTGTTTGTTGTGATTCTCTTAAGAAGAAAAGCAGAATCTCCAGAAAGCTGTCTATCCAGATAGTGCACACATTTCAGTCTTCCCTGAAATCAATTGAGCAAGGGCTTCTATGTACTTTCCTGAGAATCACCAAAGCAAAAAAAGACTCAAAGTTGTCAGGTGAATTCAGTGAACATGCCAGAAACTTGACCCCAGACAATATCAGGCCACTTGCAGTCACTCTGAAGACAGAGAAAAGATGTTTGAAAAAGCATATTCAACTTGAGGATGAGACACTGTCCCCCTGACCAGAAGGCCATTTGCCTCCTTCTTCGTGAGACTAACTCTTTGTCATCCACTGAGACTGAACTGAGGCCTCATTTCTAAGCCTGGGTAGGATGCAACTCTTCTGTGTCCCCAAAGAACACTGAACTGACCTTCATCACAATACCATGTGATACTGTAATCACTTGTCTGTGTCCTCTGTCTCTCCTATTAGGATATGAGGGGACAAGGGAACTGTGGCTTTTTTCTATCAAAAGTACTCAGCTCAAGCTCTTGTGCATAGGTTGGATGAATGTTTCTTGAATGAATGGGTCCATAAATGGAATGGATGGGATGATATAACAATGAATAAATGAGCAAGTGAGTGAAGGACTAGCACAGCCTCAGATGCAGGTTTGGAATTCTACTCTGGTCCAGATCAGACCCATGGCAGCAGGAACAGAAGACCAAGGTGATAACTTCCACTGACTAGTTTTACTATGTAAGCACATAAATTTCATCTTTTCTCCAAAAATACCAATATATCAGCCCAAGTCTTGCATACCCTTGTGTAAACTCTTCCTCTTCTTTCATTGAGATGTTTCTAGATATAGGCTATACATCTAAGACACCAGATCTGACCAAAGAATCCCACTTCCTTCTGGGCAGACCTCATCAGATATCACAAGTTTCCAAACTTTACCCAGCAGGACACAAAAGACCATACTGTCCATAAAACCTTCAACTTCAGAAACAAGGAGATAGAGGGCATGAGGGATAAGGAATAGAAATATCCCCACCAAAAACCTAGGGGCACTCCTATGCCCCCAGGGCAGAAAGATCAACTGGACTGATGCCAAAAGTGGTAACAAGTGTGTTTCATGACAAACTGCAATCATCCCTTGCCTTCAGAACTCAAACCCAAAAGCTCACTTGAAATTATTGCATTCCACTCTGTGCTATTTGTCTAATGCACTGAAAACTCTCACGCTTTTCATTTCTACTAAAGTTCCTTATCTATGTTTTTGCCCATGGCCTAGCCTGCAGGGGAGATATGGGGGGAAGGAAGAAAGAAATGAAGATCACCACCACCATTGATTGAGAGCATTTGCAGGGCACAAGTCTCTCTTGAAAGATGTAAAGATACTGTTTACTCAAACCCAAATATCACCAATAAACAATTTAAACCTACAACATAAATCCTGCAACTAATAAGCCAACTATCAAATCACTCATCTATAGCTGGCCCAAAAAAGAAAGGATACATTAGAAGAAGGAGCACAGAATGAGTCTCACTAATCATCCAGCAGACAAGGGATTTTATACCTATATGACTGCCCTTGCCAATATGCTACGAGATCCTGAAATTCCTTCATAATAATCTGAGTCTGTGTGTTTCATCCATATATCCCATTAAACATCTAAAATATATAATAAAAACAAGTGAGCCTTTTCAACCTGACCAAATAAAGTTAAGAGTACTGGGTTGACCTATATCCACCAAAAGAGACTGCATTCAGTTAAATTTTGTTAACCCTACAATTTACATTTTAAGTTACTCTCAGTTCTTAGGGGGACAATTTAGAAGTAAAAGAAAGCAAGATTCGTAGCTGCATCATTCCACTTTAGAGTTATTATATTTTAGTGGAAGTTGTATGTGTGTGTATGTTTAACTGCAGTACTTGAGGCAAATCCATATATAGCATAGTAATATTCTCAAATTACACAGCAGAGATTTCAGAAAATGTCCCTTATGCTCAAATAGAGTCATCACCATAGTCTATTGCAGTGTAACCATACACAGTACACTCATGTGCATGATATTACAACAAAGTGGGTCATTGCAATCACTCACCCAATGCTCAGATGGAAAGACCATTATCATGACAGAGCTGGGGAAGAAATGGATAGATTTCCCAGGACCAAGTCCATGAGCAGAATATATGTTGAACAGAGAGTGAAACTATCCAGTACTTGCAGGACTGGCTAATATACACTGAAAAGGTTTGCTCTCCTACCTCCAATCTGAAAGGTGAGAAGCATAGTAATCGACATCGTGGGCCCTCATTATGCACTGTGCCCAGAAATGCTCTAGTTGCCTGCTTTCTGCTTTGATTTCAGGAATGTGAGCACTGCCTCTGCTCCACTGATTGCCCACAAACTGGTTAGCTTCATTGAGTGATGGATGACTTCAAAGGAAAACTCAGTTTCATAACATAAACATAAGAGCTTCTTCTACTTTCCAAAAAAATAAAGAACAGCTTACATCAATAGTATTTTAGATCTGACACCAAAAGCAACAAAAGCAAAAATAAGCAAGTAGGATTGCATCAAACTAAAAAGCTTGTGCACAGCAAGGGAAACAACCAATAGTGTGAAAAGGCAATATGTGGAATGGGAGATAATATATTCAAACTGCATATCCAATGAGAGGTTAATATACAAAATATATACAATAAAGAACTCATACAATTTAATAGCAAAAAAAAAAACCCACAAAAAATCAAAAACCTAAAAGCCTAATTTAAAAATGGGCAAAAGCCCTGGCTGGTGTAGGTCAGTGGATTGAGCACAGGCTGCGACCAGGGAGTCGCTGGTTCGATTCCCAATCAGGGCACATGCCTGGGTTGCGGGCTGGGTCCCTAATGGGGGCCACATGAGAGGCAACCACACACTGATGTTTCTCTCCCTCTCTTTCTCCCTTCCTTCCCCTCTCTCTAAAAATAAATAAATAAAATCTTTAAAAAAAAATGGGCAAAGGACCCAAATAGACATTTGTCAAAAGAAGACATGCTAATGGCTAATGGGTATAAGAAAAGGTATTCTCCTTTACTAATCATCATGGAAATGTAAATCAAAAACACAATGAGATACCACCTCATACTTGTGAGAATGTTTTCATTAGAAAGATAAGATAACAAGCATTGGTGAGGATATAGAGAAAGGGGAATCTTAGTACAATGTTGTGGGTTATAATTTGGTGCAGGCATCATGGAAAACAGTATAGGGTTCCTCAAAAAATTAAAAATAGAACTACCTTATGATCCAGCAATCCCACTTCTGTGTCTTTATTAAAAGGAAATAAAATCAGGATCTGAAAGAGATATCTTTACTTCCATGTTCATTTTATAATTATTCATAATAGCCAAGATACAAAAACAACCTGTATCCATCTATGGATGAATAAAGAAAATGTGATTTTATGTGTGTGTGTGTGTACTTGAAATTTGCTAAGAGGGTAGATCATAACTGTTCTAGTCACAAAAAATAAATTTGGTAACTCTGTGAGGGAATGTGTGTGTTAATTATCTTGATTGTGGTGATTATTTCACAATAAATATGTACATCAAATCATCAAGCTGTACACCTTAAATATATACAATTTTAATTGTTAATTATACCTTAATAAAGCTGAAAAATAGCCCATGTGTTATGCCTTTCTTGTTTACTTTCACTTCAGTTTTCTGAAGATATTTTCTATGAATAGGTAAAGGATAGTAGAACAAGTTTGGGCAATACAGTAAGAATGAGATAAGTTGGTAAGAACTATAAAATTGAGGTTCAAATACAACCTGCACAACCATATGATTTTTAAACAATTCACATTTTTATTCATTAAGTCTTCCTTATCAATGATTCCAGTTAATAGAGATACAAATCATTCCACTCTCCCAGACAGATGTGTTCCTGTTCAGACCAGGAGATTGAGAGATGGAAGATGTACAGTGTTAGGTAACATTAGCAGGAGTCGAACAGAACCTTAAAACATCCTAATCATAACTGAATCACCACATATTATACTCGATCTCACTCAGGCCTGAAAAACTCCCATTAACTGAAACACATATGAGACTGAGTTGTATGCCCAAATGACAGTATGTCAATTTACAATTAGAAATACTAACCAAATACAGACCAGGACATTCATGTTAGCTGTAACTGCTTAGGAGTTACCTTAACATATGCCCCATATACTGACAAGAACTCTGCTCCTTAGGATGAGGGACTTAAGTCCTCACCACCTGCTCTTTTTTCCTTCCCTCTTCCTGTAGGGTTATCATTAAAATATAACTGTATGGGGTATTAAAAGCTATCTGCATGCACATAACAGTGCCAAATACTTGTTGCAAAGCACTTTTTGAATCAGAAGGGATGCAGTTGGTTACCTAACTCCCCAAATGTAGTATTTTTTTTAGCAGAAAACAAAAGATGATGAAAAATGTTTCTTACTCTTACCATAGAATCACAATATGTTAATGTAGAAGAGAGAATGGAAGAATCTTGGCCAACTTCCTTATTCATTCATTTAAAAAAAATTTACTGAGCGCCTATTTGAGCTAGGCCTGAGTTTAGATACTTTGTATATAGTAGTGAGTCACACTGACAAGGAGCCCTGTCCTCATAAGCTTACATTCTGTCAGGGAAAGTTATAAAATTAACATAATAAATAAGTGAACCATAGAGGACACTCAAATATGTTTAAAAAAAAAGAAAACGTAGAACCAAGTAAAGGGGAGCAGCAAGTGTATATGGTAGAGGGTAGGAACAATTTTGGAGAGAGTAGTCAGGGAAGACTTCATTAAGAAAATATCATTTGCACCCTGGCTGGTGTGGTTCAGTGTACTGAGCATGGGCCTGGGAACCAAAGGGTTACTGGTTCGATTCCCATTCAGGGCACATGCCTGGATTGCAGGCCAGGTCCCCAGTAGGGGACTTGCAAGAGGCAACCACACATTGATGTTTCTCTCCCTCTCTTTCTTGGTCCCTTCTCCTGTCTCTAAAAATAAATAAATAAAATCTTTAAAAAAAAAAAAGAAAATATCATTTCAGCTAAAGCTTAAAGGAGATGAATAATTAACCTGGTGGACATCTGTGGGAAGAACATTTCAAGCAGGAGGAAAAGATAGTGCCAAGCCCCTAAAACAGGTATGAGTCCAGAATGTTCAGGGAACAGCAATGAGACCAGTATAGCTAGAGAGAATAGAAGATGACTTCAGAGAAGTAATGAAGAATTAGATCAAACAGAGAGGCCCTATAGGTCATTATGGAGACCTTTTACTATGGCTTTTACTATGGGTGAAATGGGATTTGAAGCAGAGAAGTACAATGACCCACATTCATCCCATTTTAATAGAATCACTCTGTCTTCTCTACTAAATATAGATGGTGGAAGTGAGATGCAAGTCGCGAAACTATTGCAGGAGTTCAGAGGAAAAGGAGACTAAGACCAGAGTGGTAATAGGGAAAAGGTAAGAAATCATGGAATTCTGAATCCATATTGAGGATAGATCCAATAAAACTAGTTGATGGATTGAATGTGAGATGTGAGAATCAAGGGAGATTTCAAGATTTATAGCCAGAGGAACTGTGAAAATAGAGCCAATCCCAATTTCTCTTCTTCAAGAGCTCCACCAGCCCTCAAATATGGGAGGCAATTGAAAAAATATGCTCTGTTACTTAGGAATTGAAAATTTGGAGACTTGGGGGATCAGGTAGTATAATAAAAGGTCAGGATATATAGTTCCCAAGCTCTCATGTAGACTTGTTTCTGAATCATTAATTACAGGTTCTTCTAGGAATGGTCATTCTCTGTCCAACAATAACATAATGGTGAATTTTCTGCCTCAGAAGTCCCTGGCTCTTGTTTTGGAAAGAGTGACACTTCAGAGTTAGATGAAGCTCCCTACAGTCTTAGTGATGTTTGCACTTTATCTGAACAATGATCTGTTATATGAAGTCATTGTTCTGTCTCCTCAGCCCTAAGGCTATTAGGTCTTACTGACTGACTATTCCAATTGATTTGGAGTTCTGCTTCTCTTGAAGCCCATGAGAAATCCAGAGAACTAGAAAGCTATTCATGTGGTCATTCAGCCTGAGACCTGCACTAAGGTTTTCTTTCCTACCAATGAGTTTGTGAGGCACTTGTGAACTAACTACTTCCTTATAGGCACAATTTCTGTCAGTGGCCATGGTTCAGCCAAGAAGCACTGCATTTAAACAAAGCCATAAGCAGTGGTCCAATATTCAAAGCAGAGTTTCTCTGGTTGAAGTTTAGGTCTGAATTCCAGCCCCTTGTCCTCCCTCCTCCACCATCACTATTTCCTGATCTCTAGTTCCACTGAGTGGGCACTGAGTGGGCACTGAGGAAAATTTAAGCTTCTATGGAACACAATTTGAAAACTAACGGAACATTGTTTTTCTACAAGAACAATGACACACGTAAGTAGAGAGTGTTCATTCCTTACCATCTGGCCAGGCTTAAGAAACATAACCTGCCCTATCCCACATTTTTCCATATTTCTGAGTAACTGTTAAATACACTCAAGCTCTCCACCACAGCAATTCTAGCACTGTCTGCCAGAACACATAAAGACACTCCAGTGAAAAGTCATGTAAACTGTCAACATTCTTTTCTATTTCCTCCCAGAACATAACTCTCTAGAGGCAAGTTTCAGCCAAAGTTCAAAGGTTTTTGTTAAGGCTGAAAAAGAACTCTCCAAGAAAACCTTTTGTTTTCTGACCTCATTCTTTTTGCAGGAAGCTGATGAAATTTCCTCACCATATTACCCACAATAAAAATGTATTTCTCTGATAGCTTGCCAAAGCTTGGGACTGTAGGAGTGATACTTTATAGCCAAGGAATTTAGCCCCAGCTGGAATAGTCTAACGTTTTTCCCTAGAAAGGGTGTCTTTTTGGATATTTGGTGCCCAAACAGAGCTGGAGATCCCTACCTGGCACCACATTTCCTGGTAACTCTCTTACAGAGTAGTTAACCTCATCAAACCTAGGAAGGCTTTAGTTGTATTCTCCACACTTCTGTGTATGTGATGGACAGAAGAGAGTATCCCTTTCCATCTGGGCCTGAATTGTGCCACCTGAGCCTTGAACTGGCTTTCGCCATGCTTAGAGACTCACCGAGGGTCTCACAAAAATAGTTTGTTCAGCTTCTGATTCTAACTTTTCTTGTTATAGAGGTTCAAAATGAATCCAAATTATCTGCCCCATTCACTGTTTTAATCTTTTCTTGTGCTGTCCTTGTACCTTCACAGAATGTCCTTCCTTTTTCTCCTGACTGTGAAGGTGGGAGAGATTCTCATGAATGTCATTTTATAAAAACAGGACCAGTGGAAGGTGGGTTTGGGCTACCAGGACCCCCAGTCCAATCTATGCTTAGTTTAAATTCATCCAAGAGACATCCCAGTAGCTACATAAAATAAGGAACCTGACCTCCACTTATCACTAAGGAGGCTTGCCCAAAACTTTTGTCACTGAGATCATTAGTGACAAAACTTGCATTTGAACTGATGTCCATTAATTCTCTAAAGGGCATTAACTCTCTGATAAAAGATGACAGAGATTTTTCTAAGGTCAAAACGTTTTATTATTTAAAAAATTTAAGTAAAATCCATGACAGGTGATGTATTTATCACAAGGTGGAGAAAAAAAACCAAAGACCTGTCCTAGATAGATTCTTTCTCAGCTTGCTAGAGACTAACTTTCATCCTTTATTATGAGTTAGTTAAATGATATATCCCTACACCTACAGTGCATAAAAGTAGGAGGGGAGTGGGGTCTCTAAGAGGATTCTCCCCAAATCCTAAACCACACTGGCAAAGGCATGGATGGATTCCATGTATCTGTACAACAAAAAAGAAAACAATGGGAAATAGCACATTGACAAAGCTTTTGTAACAGTTTCTCAAATGTTAAAAACTATCCTAGTAGCATTTTCTGACCACAAGCTGCCCTGGCTGTGACTTTTACTTAAGGGGTCCTCAAGAAAGGACTTGGTTATTATTGCCGGTATTTCAAAGCTAAGTTATCTTGCAGTGCACACAAGTTAGCAAGGCTATTTTCCACCAAATTTTTAACAATCACTTCCCACAGTAATTGTTCTGCCAATTCCCCTGTCTACATAGACAATGGGTTCCAGCTTCAATTCTTATGCATAAATATGGCAGTTACTGTTACAAAAGAACAGCTCTTGTGTTGGAAGTCAGGAAGTCACTGACATTGAGGGTATTGTGCTGCTCAAATTCAGGGAAGAAATGTGACAGCTTGAAGAGCAGAATAAAGTGTGGAGAATCTAAATGGGTACAGGCCTTTTCATAGAGGGCAACTTACAGGTTTCTGTATTTTAATTTATATCTTAGAGAAGGCACGGAGAAGGAACAGGGTAGAAGTAGAAAGCAAGTGGAATAGGACTAGGATAGGAGGAGTGAATCCTTTTGTTTTCTTTTCCTTTGCATGGTCTGAATCCATGGAAAAACAAAATTTTAGGGTGCCGAAGATGAGAAAAATTATTTACCTTTTTATAATGTGACCACTCACTTATTTAATGAGATTTGTTAATGCAAGGCCAATGTTAGGCTTGCTTTTAAAACAACAACAACAGTAATAATAAGATAGTGCCATATTATTGACTTTTCTTAGCCACTCCACTCTAATCCCTTAGGGCCTTTTCTCTGTCCAAAAGCACCAGTCACTCTTTTCCCACCTTTTTCTGTTTCTAGAAAGTTCAACCTTTCAACCCTTCCTTATCTAGAAATTAAATAATAGACTTAGATATGTACAGAACCCAAAAGAACATCTATCAGGATATAGTACTGGTGTTCTGTTCACCACTCTATCCCCTGCACCTAGTAGATGCTTAACAAAAATCTACGGAAAGGTAAATGAACCACACTTCCCTTTCAGTCTACCCTGTGTAAAGGAATGGACACTGCCTTCTCAGACTCTGTTTTGTCAGTTTCTGACCTTTTCTCTATCTCACTAAGGCCATTTGAATTCGATACTTGTTCTTCAGAGTGTGGCAAACACATTAACCATTCCCAGTGTCACCTTAATATTCTACATGAACTTCAGATCCAGCTTACATTCTGCCTCATTCATGAAGCCTTAACTGAGCACACAAGCTCAAAGTGACCTTTGTCCTCTAATTTCATTTTATGCACACCACTCATTTGTCACATATTTGGTTTCATTTTGTTGTGTAGATTTTCAAACATGGTTGCCAATTATATTATAAATACATTGCAGAAAGGGGCTGAATTTTTTTTTATTTCTTTTATTTAAATTTTATTTTAGATTATTCAGTACAGTTT
>JAPYXV010002859.1:0-12768 GCA_028533065.1 Trachops cirrhosus
TTGGGGAGGGTACAGAGAGGGAGCAGTGCAGCTTGCCAGCTCATCTCTAGCACACTTTTCAACTCTTGTGTGAGGCTGGAAGTATATCCCACCATGGCAATCCCAGCCATAACCCACAGTCTCATTTTTCCCCTTATGTAAGCCCTTCCTGTGCATCTCACAGAGTTCAGCACCCAGCCCCACCCCCGTGGTCTCCTGAGTTGCTGTGGTTTTTCTGAGTCGACCCTCACAGTCTGCTGCCTTACTGATCTCTTTGTTCTGGGTGATTTTTTATTTAATTCCTTGGTTGTCAGAGTTCCATATACTTTGATTTTCTGATGCTTTTGGTTGTTTATTGATTTTAGATTGGTTGTTGTCCTCCTTTTGGTTGTGAGAGGGAGTGAAGAGTTTATATCTATGCCTCCATCTTGGCCAGGACTCCAATATGATTTCAATTTTCTTGAATTTGTTGAGGCTTGTTTTGTGTCCTATCATGTGGTCTATCTTTGAATATGTTCCATGTGCATTTGAAAAGAATGTGTATTTTGCTTCTTTGGGATGAAAGGTTTTATTTATGTCAGTTAAGTTCATTTCATCCAGGACATTGTTCAATGCTACAGTATCTTTGTTGATATTTTGTTTGCAAGACCTATCCATTTTTGACAGTGGGGTGTTGAAATCCCCTACTATAACTGTGTTACTGTCAACATCTTTCTTGACGTCTTCCAAGGTTTTTCTTACATATTTGGGTGCTCCTATGTTGGGTGCGTATATATTTATAATTTTATGTCTTCTTGATGGATTCTTCCCTTGATTATTAGGAAGTGACCTTCTGGGTCTCTTTTATTGCCCTTGTTTTGTAGTCTATCTTATCTGATATGAGTATTGCTATCCCAGCTTTTTCTTCCTGTCCATTTGCTTAGAATATTTGTTTCTAGCCCTTCACTTTCAGTCTGCATAGGTCTTTTGTCCTGAGGTGGGTCTCTTGTAAGCAGCATATGTGTGGGTCATTCTTTCTTATCCATTCAGCTATTCTATATCTTTTGATTGGAGCATTTAGTATGTTTACGTTTAAGGTTATTATTGATAGGTGCTTGCTCATTGCCATTTTTTCGTACCTGTGTGCCTCTCTCTCTCTCTCTCTCTCTCTCTCTCTCTTTTTTACTTTTCTTAAAGCAATTCCTTTAGCATCTCCTGCAGAGCTAGTTTGGTGGTGGTGTAATCTTTGAGGCTTCTTTTTTCTGGGAAGCTCCTTATTTGGCCTTCCATTTTAACTGAGAGCCTTGCTCAGTAGAGTAAGTAGTCTTGGTTGCAAGCCTCTGGTTTTCATTACTTGGAGTATTTCTTGCCATTCTTCTGGCTTGAAGTGTTTCCATTGAGAAGTCAGCTGCTAGCCTATTGGGGTTCTCTTGTATGTTACTTCCTGTTTCTCTTGTGCTGCCTTTAACATTCTCTCTTTGTCTTAGAATTTTGCCATTTTAACTGTGATGTCTCTTGAAGTGGACCTCTTTGGATTCCTCTTGTTTGGGACTCTCTGTGTTTTCTGGATTTGTGTGACTTTTTCTCTCATCAATTTGGGGAAGTTTTCCATCATTACTTTTTCAAACAGGTTTTGTATCCCTTGCTCTTCTTCTCCTTCTGGTATCCCTATTATATGGATATTGTTATGTTTCATGTTGTGTTGCATCTCCCTTCCCACCTGTTCATTCTTGCTGAGTATCTTCCTTTTCTTGCTCCTTCTTGGTGTTTTTTTCTACCTTGTCCTCCAACTCACTGATTTTATCCTCTGTTTTATCCAGCTTGCTTGTAATTCCTTCTAATGTGTTTTTTATTTCTGAAATCATATTGTTCATTTCTTCCTGTTGTTTTTTAAATAATTTCTATGTCCTTTTTCATGCTGATGAAGTTCTCACCGAGTTCCTTGTAGTTTTCTGTGAGTTCCTTGAGCATCTTCATAACCATTAATTTGAATTCTATATTTGATAGTTTGGTTACCTCCATTTCATTTAGCTCTTTCAGTGGTGAGTTTTCCATTCCTCTTGCTTGCATGTTCTTTTTTGTCTCCCCATTTTAGGTGACTTTTTTGTTTGTTTTTGTGCTTCCTGATATTTCACTTTGCTAGCTGTCTTTGTAGGGTACACTTCTATGGTAAGAATTCTATGGGACTCAGTGGCATGGTCTCTTGGATCTCCTTGTTTGGACACTCCAGGTTTGCCCTTCTGTTTGTGTGGGCTCTCTTGTTTTTATCTTTTGGTGGTTCCTTTGTTGGTGTTTTTTTCTCCTCCCACAGGCATACTGATGTTTGCAGCTCCCACATATTCTTGCACATGATCAGTGGCAGGGGGTAGACAAAATGGATTAAGACAGTGGGAGACTATTTTATGGTATTTAAAGTACCAGCTAGTAGAGAAGAGGTAGGAGATTCTTTAGATAAGTATAGCATTAACTGTGTTATGTCACCCAACTAGCTACTTTTTATAAAAAGTGAAAGATAGATAAGACTCTTATTAGAGAAGGGGAAGATTGTGAGCTGAATCCAGAAAACAGAGGACTTGTGCAAGATTAGATGATTAGATATAGTGAGAGTAAAGAATAGAATGTAGGGATAGTGTGAGAGAGAAGAGTTAACTACAGCAACAATAATGCACAGGATTAAAGTGAAGTGGGCTAAGATCAGGGAAGACTGCTGTGTAGTATGTACAATTGTATGGAACAACAATTATTTATAATAGTACTGGAACAACAATAATATGACAAGAAATATATGATTTGGATAACCAGGATAGAAAGTACACGATCAAGAGTAGTGTGTATTTGGAACACGAGTAATGCGAAAGAAGAAAAATTAAAATACAATAAAGAAAGAGTAAGGAAAATAAAACAATGGAATTAAACAGAGAAATAAAACAAGGCAGACCAAAAAAAAGGCTCAAGCAGAACAAATCAAAGCCCCACAGCCAATACTTTTAAGCAACCAAGAGATAGCCAACCTATCAGATGCACAATTCAAAGCACTGGTGATCAGGATGCTCACAGAATTGGTTGATTTTGGTCACAAATTAGATGAACAAATGAAGGCTACAATAAGTGAAATGAAGAAAAATGCACACGGAACCAATAGTGATGGAATTAAAGCTGGGTCTCACATCAATGGAGTGGACCAGAAGGAAGAAAAACACATTCAATCAGAAAAGGGTGAAGAAACAAGAATTCAGAAAAATGAGAAGAGGCTTAGGAACCTCCAGTACATCTTTAAATGTTCCAACATCCAAATTATAGGGGTGCCAGAAGGGGAAGATGAAGAGCAAGTGGAAAAGTTATTTGAACAAATAATAAAGGAGAACTTCCTCAATCTGGCAAAGGAAATAGACTTCCAGGGAGTCCAGGAAGCTCAGAGAGTCCCAAAGAAGTTGGACCCAAGAAGGAACACACCAAGGCATATCATTATTACATTAGCCAAGGTAAAAATGAAGGAGAGAATCCTAGAAGCAGCAAGAGATAAGGAGACAGTCACCTACAAAGGAGCTCCCATCAGACTGTCAGCTGTTTTCTCAAAAGAGACCCTACAGGCAAGAAGGGGCTGGAAAGAAGTATTCCAAGTCATGAAGGGCAAGGACATACATCCCAGATTGCTCCATCCAGCAAAGCTTTCATTTAGAATGGAAGGACAGATAAAGTGCTTCTCAGATAAGGTCAAGTTAAAGGAGTTCATCATCACCAAGCCCTTATTTCATGAAATGTTAAAGGGACTTATCTAAGAAAAATAAGATAAAAAACATGTACAGTAGAATGACAGCAAAGTCACAATTATTAACAGCCACACCTAAAATAAAAACAAAACAACTAGAGCAAACAACTAGAACAGGAACAGAACCACAGAAATGGAGATCACATGGAGGGTTATCAACAGAGGAGTAGGAGGAGGAGAGAAGGGGAAAAGGTACAGAGAATACATAGCATAGATGGTAGGTAGAAAATAGACAGGGGAGGGCAAGAATAGTATGGGAAATGTGGAAGCTAAAGAATGTATAAGTATGACACATGGACACGAACTAAAGGGGGGGAATGTGGGTAGGAGAGGGTGTGCAGGGTGGAGGGGAGTGAAGGGGGGTAATGGAACAACTGTAATCACATAATAAATAAAATATATTTTTAAAAAATTAAAAAAATAAATAATAAATAAAATGAGAAAGTGTAAACATAAGTAAGAGAAATTAAAAAATACTAATAAAATAAACATGGCAAAAATAATTAAAAGATAATAATAATACACATAAACAATAAAATATCAGCTCTATGGGATAGCAAAGTGACATTTGTCTCAGTTTCTCAGTTTTGGGGGTTAGTCTTGTGGTTCTGCCTTTGGATCTGTCTCTGGACCCTTCAGAACTGCACGTCTCATTGTCTCACTTGTGGGGGTGGAAATAAGGAAAAAGAAGAGAGAAGATCCAAAAAGAAAAAAAGAAGAAGAATAAGCCTCCTGCTGACTTTAAACCTCTTCAGAGTTCTTCCTAGATATCACAGGAAGAGGGGGGCTGGGCTTCACTTTTCTCCCTTCCTATGGTTTTGAGAGGATGGGGACCAGGTGTGGGCCTCAATTTTCATGGTTGCCCAGGTTCTCCATGAACTTTCAGGCTAAAATCAGCCACTCAGCTGTTTACAGAGTAAGTCAATCTTGGATATGGAGCCTGAGACAAGCCAGCGAGGGGTTTTGCTCAGCTACTCAGTCTCTAGACACTTGCAACTGAAATCACCCTCAGGGTGAGTCAGCTGCTGCTGGAGAGTTCCTTACAAAGCAGCTGCCCTCTGTTCTTAGCAAGCGCAAGGCTTTTCACACAGCCCAACTTTCCAACCAGCCCAGAGACTATCCAAGTCAGCATCCAACAAGGCCCAACTCCTCCCTTCTCCAGGTGTCACCTGGCACCTCAATTTCTCTGGTGCTGGTGTCCACAGTCCCAGTGGATGTGTACCGCATCTGTGTGTTTCCCTCTTTGTCTCTATTCCCCCCAACCACTTCCAGCATCCAGGTCCCTCCTGGTGCCAGGCTGCCTCCCCTGCTGTGATAGAGAAGGGAACCAGTGATCTAACTCTCCTCTCTGTGCCCTATGGCAAGTGCTGGGCTGGGCTGGGGGCCAAAGCATCCTTGGTCCCTGAGCAGATCCCAGGGACCTTACCATCCCAGTGCAATCTCCTCACTGTCTGTTTTTCAATGTCGTCTAGTATTTTTGGCCTCCAAACTTGGCTGTTCACTCTGTTCCTCAGAAGATCCACTAGGTGTTCCAGCTAGGCAGAGGGAGAACTGGGCTCTGTTCCCACCTACCTCACCGCCATCTTCAAAATATGTATTATCTTCATAAAATCAATAAAATTTATCTTAGATGTTTCTTTAGCACAAAGTAAATTGACATTTTTATTTACCTCTACTTCTCTTATAGGCTTACCTTGTACACTGAAATCTTAATTCATCTGTAATTTGGTGCAAGTTGAGTCTCTGTCTTAATTTTTTTGGTGTATTTAGCCAACATCCCTGGAGGATTAATGAAAAATCTAGCCTTTTTCTCTGACATCTTAGCTTATTTTCCTTGATCCTCAATTTTATGTCATCTATGACATATATGAAATTATTATACCTGAGATAGTTTCTGTGAAATTTATACTTATCCAATTATCTGCTCAGCTATTCTAGTGCAGTACTGTGCCATTTTGTCATGCCTTTTAACATTTTTTGTTATCTGGGAGAACAAGATCACCCTGATTATTCTTTTATATGATTCTTCCACATAAACCTTGGATTTACTCTGTCAGGTTTAAATTAAATATCACAATGATTTAGAAGAATTAACACATTTGAACATACCAGCATATTTGAACATGTTTAGATGTTCTACTTAGGGACATGATTTTTCTCTGCATGTTTACCTTCTTTAATGTTTAGTATTACCTTAATTTTTTTCCTCTGACTAGTACCTGCATCCTCCTGCAAATATCCTTGGCCAAAAGTAAATAAATGAAGACTCTAATTAAAGTTTGTTTAAAAAATAACAATAATGAAAACACTGCATATTTAAACAAATGGAGGCAACTAGAGCTATACTCAGAGGACTATTAGGAGCCTTAAATACTTTCAATAGCAATAAAAAAAACTGAAAATAGGAATTCCATTTAAAATGCCTTTAAAAAAATCCCCATTTTGCGCACTTCCCACCTCCTGACTCTGGTAACCACCAATATGTTCTCTGTATCTATCAGTTTTGTTGTTGTTGTTGTTTATTTGTTCATTTATTTCACATATAAGTGAGATCACATAATTTTTGTTTTTCTCTGACTTATTTCATTTAGCACAGTGCTTTCAACTTTCTTCCATTTTTTTCTAAATGGCAGGATTCCCTTCTTTTTTATGGCTGAATAATATTTCATCATATATAATATTCTACCATATATATGTATACATTTTCTTTACATAGTTATCCATTAATAAAGACCATGCCTTGCTATTGTAAATAATGCTTTAAAAAAGCAGAGCTAAAGAAAGTAGGAAGAAGAAAATAATATCATTAAAAGCAGAATTTAAGAAACAGAAAACCAGAAGAACTGAATAGTAAATCTAAGAGCCAGTTAGTAAATGTTTAGCTGTAATAGTAGACTACTTATGTGTTTCTACTTTCAGTCCTA
This sequence comes from Trachops cirrhosus, assembly GCA_028533065.1. NCBI lineage: Eukaryota > Metazoa > Chordata > Mammalia > Chiroptera > Phyllostomidae > Trachops > Trachops cirrhosus. Next base: position 6,652 of record JAPYXV010002859.1, read on the forward strand.
CTAATTTTTGTTTTTGAAGCTCTGTTGTTAGGTGCATATACATTTAGTATTGTTAATGTCTTCTTAGAGAATTGATTCCTTTATCTTGCATAATGTCCTTTTGCTACTAATAATATTCTTTTTTTAAGCCTATGTTGTATTATGTTAATCTAACCACTCAAACATTTAATTAATCTTTTCATTGTGTATTGCTTTTCTTTTATCTTTTCTCTGTCTTTATACTTAATGTGGATTTCTCATAGACAGCATTTATCTGGACAAGACCTAGTTATTTAATTTACATACAAGAAAGATAATTCAAACTTCTTGTCAAACCAATCAAACCAAACCAAACAAAATTAAAAAGAAACTAACAAGAGAATGTAACTATGAAATTTGAAAAAACTATTTTAGGAAGAGTTATCCCCTACAAATAGGTAGAAAGGAGGTAGAGCCTGGAGATTTACAAATTCACAATGGCAAAATTATTTTTCCTGCAAAAATATTAATCATAAGGGTAATTTTCAATGTGTGTGAGTTGGCAGTTATAAGTCCTAAATATCACTGATAAAGTTAAATTTTTGGCTTTTGCTCAAAAGTTATATTCTTCCTTTTGCCCTCACTACTCTTTATCATAGAACACAATCTCTTACATATTATTGCTCCACTTTATCACACATTGTTATGATTTTTGAAGTCACAAAAGTATTTGCATAAAACAGTCACATTGCTTTTTCCTTACCCCATTTCATTACCTCAACATTTTTGTGATCTTTCTAAACCACATTTTATGAAATTTCGGTAACTCCCTACCAGGAATTTTTCCACTTCATTTTATCTTTGTAGTACTTATCACTAGCATACTCTATGTTTATACATGTATATCTCATTTCTTCTCTGTCTGCCCAAAATTAAAACACAAACTCCATGAAAGCAAGGATTTTTGTTAGTTTTGTTCACTGGTGTATCTCTGATGCCTAGAACAATGCCTGGTATGTAATAGGTGCTTAATAAATATTTGTTAACAATAAACAAATGAGTTGCTTATGATGAAAAGTTAAGTTGCAGTATAATAAATCTGGCCTTTATCCTAGTTCCTGGCACAGAGCTTCAAAAACCCTTTTAATTTTCTGAGTAATAGGAGTGTCTTTGTAATGCTAGTAAAGTGATTCTTGGTGAACCCCTAAGTTTCAGAATGGGGACTGGTCAACAGAAGGATCAAACATGAGATTCATGGGTTGAAACTTTCAGCTGTCCAACCTCTGGGTAGGTAAAAGGAACTGGAGATGGAGTTCAATGTTTGGTCAATGATTTAATCAGCTATGCTTAAGTAATGAAACACTGATTTTAAAAAAAAAGCTATGCATACCAAGGCCTAATGAGTCTTCCTGGATGGTAAATGCACTGATATGTTGAAAGGGTGACACACATGGATTCCAAGTAGCACAGAAACTCTGTGTTCCCCATTTCTGACCTTTTCTTGCCCTATATGTGTCTTCAATTGGCTGTTCCTGATCGGTCTTTCTAATAATAAAGGTGTGATCCTAATGATAGAGCTTTTAATTGAGTTAGTGAGTTATTCTAACACATTTTTTAAGCCAAAAGGTCATGTGACCCTGAATTTGTAGACGATTGACTGAAAGTACAGCTGGCATGTGAACTGAGTCAATCTTATGGAGGACTTTGCCCTTAAACCTGTGGAGCTGACGGTATTCAGGGTAGTTTGTGTCAGGATTATATTTTAGTACACCCACTTGGGGTAGAAACAGACATAAGTTAAAAACTAAAATTTCAAGTTAAAAACTAGTACATTGATTTAAAGAAAGACATTAAGTAGTTATGGCAGATAAATGTAAGGGGTCAAATAAACACTAATGGAGGTGCCTGACAAGTAACTCAACTTGAGGAAAGACCCCTATGTGACTAGTGATCAATGCAATAAAAACAGAGGTTCCTAATTTATTGACTGTGGCCTATTGTCAGTATAGGCAATTAAGTTGTGGGAGAAGTAATTTTTACAACATCAGAATGAGAAAGGAATTATTTCTACAGGCAGAGGAAATGCATGTATCATGAATGCGTACCACATTCAACTCTATGCTGATAGATTAGAAAGCTTGAAAAAATGAGATTTTATTTAAAAATACAAATGATTGAAACTGACCGAAGAAAAGAAAAAGAGATACACCAAGAAACAGGAGAGAATGTGATAAACTCATATAAAATAAAAAATGATCTTCAATGACAGCTCTGAAGATTTGATGGGTAGGATTTTTCTCAAACTTGGAGAGAATAGGTAAATTCTCAGCTTGTATAAATATCTAGTGAGATCTCTTACTGAGGATAGCCACAGAGGAATTATTTCTTTCCTTGTTTAGTCTGACTTTACTGTCTTTTGTTGTCTAGGTTTATTGATTTCTTTTTTCACCCAGGCAAGGCTGTTGGATTAGCTACATCTCCCTAGCTAGGCCTCCTTCACCAAAGAGGAGATTGGCAGTGCCCCATACCAGCTTAGGGAGTAAACATTTTTAGAATCCTTATAAACTGATTTCTTTTAAAAAAGTATAAATAAGCAAGGAATGAGCTATCATTATAAGAAGATAAGGGGAAAACATATGAAATTTCCTGGTTCTAGATTCTGCTATACAACATGGGCCTGTAGTTAACAATACTGTGTTGTGGACTTAGAATTGTGTTAAGAGGGTAGATCTTTTGTTAAGTGTTCTTACCATGATAATAGAAATAGAGTTTATAAAAGCAAAAAGATACTTAAACTTTTGCTGAATTCATATACTCAAGGAAACACTTTATTTTGAGAAAATGTTTTCACTTCTAGGAAACAAAAATGCCTAAAAATCAAAATAAACCTGATTTTTAAAAATAATTAAAGAGAGAGAGAGAAGAAGAAAGAAAGAGAAAGAAAGAAAGAAAGAAAGAAAGAAAGAAAGAAAGAAAGAAAGAAAGAAAGGGAGAAAGAAAGAAAGAAAGAGAGAGAGAAAGAGAAAGAGAGAAAGAAAGAAAGAAAGAAAGAAAGAAAGAAAGAAAGAAAGAAAGAAAGAAAGAAAGAAAGAAAGAAAGAAAGAAAGAAAGGAAGAAAGAAGGAAAGAAAGAGGGAGAAAATGTCAAAGTTACTTGAGACAATATGTTTCCTTTCAAGGAGTTTCCCTTTTCATGTGAGGTGATGGAATTAATAGACAGGAACCATGTTCTTTATCAGAGTCAGCCACATTGACACAGGTTTCTATGGTGAAGAACAAGAGGTCTGCTGAGACTGAAGGTCCTTTACACAATGAATTTATTTCTTTGTTTAATAGCCTTTATTTGTTTTGCTTGCTTTTCCTTTTGGTTTATATAAAAAGTGATGGGAAATTTTGTTTATTGGTATCTCAACTAAGGTAAAAATGTATTTTAATTGTATGTTAACATGAGACCTAATTTTATGACTCAAGAAAAAACACAAAGGAGTAGAACACACCAATACTATTAAAGTATTTTATGCCTCAAGAGAAAACACAAAAAGGGATGGAGCATACCAATACTGTTAGGGTGGTTGGTGATGCAAGTGGTGGAAGAATTCACAAGGAGAAAAAGCATATAGAGTAAAAGTTTTTATTTTTACCTTCCCAAGGGAGGGAAAGGGCTAGGTGCAGAGAAATGTACCAGCCCTGAGGGGTTAGGCCTTTATTGGGCAATGACCTGGATATAGAACAAGATGTTTCAGTAGGGCAGCAACTTGTTTTGATGTTCTCTTTGGGTACAGGGTCCTGTTTTGTAAGTTCCTGGGGCCTCTGCACTTTCAGGGTGTTTCCAGTAATATTCTAGTCCTGAGCGTAAAGACTCATAAAAAATTAGGATAAATCATGCTTTACTGAGTCCAACTAGCTCTGGGAAAGAAAACCTGGAAAAGAGGCTTATGTCCTATTGAATACCACTCCCCTTGCCCTCAGCCTTCCCTCCCTCAGTCCCTTGTGTAATGGGTGAAGTCTTAGCCATTCTAGAAAGAAACTTCATCTCTCGCTTACCTCCCACCCCCTACCCCATTAAGTTGCATGCACTCAGATCTTTGAGGAATCCCACCTTTCTGAGAATGGGCTGGGGTCAGTCCAGAAAGTATCTGGCATGATATTAAAATAAGAGGTAAAAACAGGACTTTCCCTGAAATCTTGAAATTTCCCTGAAATATTGGCTGAGGTACTGAGTGCTCAGTGCCATGAAAACATCCTTAGGCAAGTATTAGGTTATCTGTGGAGAAGACACAATACCCCTTCCTGACATTTTCCTTTCTCTCCACTTTTTCTGGAATGGTGACATGACTGGCTCTAAAACATTTTCCAGCATTCCTTGCAATGGCAATTATGCAACACAATAAAGCATATGGGAGAGAAATGAGGCTGACTCCACTAGCCTGTCCCTTCCTGCTTGAAATGCAGATACAAAAGCTAGGGTGCTGGCAACCATCCTGAGGGCATGAGGATGTGGGTCAGAACTTAAGAGATGCACAGTGGGAAACTTGTGGAGACATGAGGCCAACCCTGCAATGCCTATCCTCAGGCTTCTTTTAGGTGAGAGCAAAATAACTGTAATTTATTCAGGCCACTGCTTGGAGGAACTCTATGAAATACAGCTAAGCAAAATTCCTAAGAAATACAACATCCACAATGACTTGCAAAGGCTGAGAGGGGAGAGCTTGGAACTGACCATGGGATGAGAAATGGAAAAGTACAGGCAACAGGGACTGCCAGCGTCTCCCCTTTTTACAAGTGAAGGGCTTCAAATCTGAAAGTTTAGCCAGTCTCCCTCCTTTAACTGGGGTGGTCACACTTGAGTCATTTCCAGGATAAAAGAGGGGAGGGTTGGCTGTCCCAGAGGCAGACTGTGGTGTGTGTGGCTCCTCAGCTAAGCAGAGCTGAGCATTCTCCCACCATGACCATATAACTTATAGACCAGATGATGACCCAGTAGGGAGATGTCATACTGCAGCATCTGAAGAGTGGTTCTACCCAAAAGGATCACCTAAAGAGGAAGGTAGACAGACAGTTTGAGTAAGGCAGATGGCCAGGAGTGAGGAGATGCAGAGAGAGGATGGAGAGACACAGAAGAAATTACTCATTCAGAAAGTTGTGGATGAAAGCCCTTGGGGACAATGTCTAAGGAAACTGCCAATTCTCCCCTGAAAGAAGAACCAGCATGAGGGCATGCAACACACAGGAAAACCTGGCACCTTCAGCTCTGCTGCCTTCCTCAACTACAGAGGACTCTGGAGCCATTGAATCTTGTATGCAGACAGGAGGAGAAAGAAAAAAGAATAACCAGCATTCCTTCCCCACTGAAGGACAAACTGAGCTGAAGGAGCACAAGTTTTAAATTAGATAATAGTCTGGAGTTTCTATTCTTTCTATTCTTTAAAATACATACATATTTACATGTGTGTATTTTACACACATATATACATATACATACATATATATGTGTGTATTTACATATGTGTGCATCTTTCTATTCTTTAAAATACATACTTATATGTGTGTATAGATAGATATAGATGATATAGATATAGATATACAGATTATGTTATTAAAGTTGTCCCATTTTTTCTTCCCTTTATTCCCCTCTGCCTTGCACCCCCTCCTATCAGCATTCCACCACCTTAGTTCATGTCCATGGGTGGTACATATAAGTTCTTTGGCTTCTCCATTTCCCTTACTATTCTTAACTTCCCCCTGTCTATTTTGTATGTACAATTTATGCTTCTTATTCCCTGTACCTTTCCCCCCATTCTCCCCTCTCCCCTTCTACACTGATAACCCTCCATGTCATCTCCATTTCTGTGATTCTGTGCCTGTTCTAGTTGTTTGCTTGGTTTGTCTGTTTGTTTATTTGTTTGTTTGCTTTTAGGTTCAGTTGTTGATAGTTGTGAGTTTGCTGTCATTTTACTCTTCATATGTTTGATCTTTTTCTTAGATAAGTCCCTTTAATGTTTCATGTAATAGTGGCTTGGTGATGATGAACTCCTTTAACTGGACCTTATCTGGGAAGCACCTTATCTGCCCTCCCATTTAAAATGATAGCTTTGCCGATTTTTAGTTTTCTGAGGAAGTTCCATAGTGTTTTCCACAGTGGTCGTACCAGTTTGCAATC
>JAPYXV010000286.1:0-41683 GCA_028533065.1 Trachops cirrhosus
GTCTTTCCGTGTCCGCTACAATTTTGATTTCTCATTTTCATGTAAGCTGCAATGTCCTCTTTAGTATGGTTAGGTTTTTCTGTCTTTTGAAACGGGAGGCGGCGTGTGCTCCCTCCTACCACGTCGCCATCTTCTCCCTCTAATTTCCCTTTCTAATAGTTCATTATTGGCATATAAAATGCAACTGATTTCTGGATATTAATTTTCTATCCTGCTACTTTACTGAATTCATTTATCAGTTTTATTAGTTTCTTGGTGGAATCTTTAGGGCTCTCTGTACATTATTATGTCATCTGTAAATAAAGACAGTTTTATTTCTTCCTTTACAATTTGGATGTTTTTTTATGTCTTCTTCTTGTATGATTGCTGTGGCTAGGACTTCCAGTACTATGTTTAATGAGAGAGGTGAAAGCAGACATCCCTATCTTATTCTTGATCTTAATGAAAATGCTTATAGCTTTTTCCCCTTGAGTATATTCTGGCAGTGTGTAAAAATCTTGGACATTGATCATAGCAATATTTTATCTGATATATCTCGTCAGGCAAGGAATACAAAAGAAAAAATTAATAAATGGAACTACATTAACCTAAAATGTTTTTGCACAGTAAGGAAACCATCAACAAAATGGAAAAACAACCCACTGAATGAAAGATCATATTCTCCAGTACATCTGAAAAGGAGTTAATATCCCAAATTTATAAAGAACTTAAAAATTGCAGCACCAAAAAAACCCCAAAAATTTTAATTAAAAGTGAGCAGAGACCTGAATAGATACTTCTCCAAAGAGGACATATGGATGGCCTATAGACATATGAAAAGATGTTCAACATCACTAGTCATTGGCAAATTATAACTGGTCAGAATGGCTATCATCAAAAAATCAACATACAACAAGTGTTAGGGAGCATGTGGAGAAAAGGCAACTTTTGAGGTCAGGGTAGGGAGAATATTTCCTTACAACCAAATCAGAAGTCCTCCTAAAACAAAAACTTCCTTCACTTGGAAAATTAAAGACGTGATAGAAAATGGATCCTGCAGGTTAGGGTGACAAGAGAACGTTTTAAAAAAAGGAACAGTACTCTGCATAAGATAAGCAAGGAATTTGTTTTTGTCAAAGAGGAAAAAAAGAAAATGAGAGAATAAGAAAGAGAGCAGGGATAAGGAAGAAGATGGAAAAACGTTGGGACTAGAAATGGAGTAGGACCAATGAAACTCTCCCATTGTGGCACAGAGGATTATTTTAAGAAAAACTGTGACTTATTTCCTTCTTTGTCATCCAAAGAAGACAAAGCTTGAAACATCAATATCACAGACAGAAAGTGAGCTCATTGAGGTGAGACTCAAACCTGCCTGTAGTTTTTCTCTGGGGCATTTACCAACATGCAGCACAGGGAAGGGAGCAGGAAGCAGTTCCTAGAGCAGGAGGCAGTTCCATCAGGTTAAGGATGCAGAAGTTAGAATTTGGAGGTGCACAGATTTCCCTGGCCAATATCACAGAAAGGAAGGAACTGCACAGGAGTTAGAAATTCTATGTACAATTTACCTATGAGACATTGGCTGACAACTAAGCTCCATGTGCAAGACACCAAGAAGAAAAGTGGAAAGTAAGACTCAGTGGCTAAGACACTGAGCAGAGATATCTGGAATTTTGTGTTGCTGGAGTAACAAGGCTGGGGTTAGGGCCTACCAAGGCAAGAGTTCCTAGTAAACAACCCAAGATTTCAGATAAGCCCCTAAAGGCTACCTCATTAAAAAAAGGACAAACCACCCTAAGAAAGACTGAAACCAAGACCTGACTATAGCAAGATAATTGGTCCTTCCTTTCTTTGCATGTGAGAGAGAAACTGAGTATTTTCTGGAGAAAGTTAACATCACTTATTCTAAATGCTATTACACAATGTCCAGCACACATGCCAAAAGACATGCCAGGACTGAAAACCACATGATCAAAAACCAAAAGAAAATGATAAAATAGAAACAGTGCCATGGGTGAAACAAATGTCGGAGATATTAGGAAGGGATTTAAAGTAACTATGATTACACTTGAAACTTACACAATTTTATTAACCAATGTCATCCCAATAAATTCAATAAAATAAATAAAGTAAAATTCTTGGATGCATTTCAAAAGCAATTATGATTAAAATGTTAAGAAAATGGGAGCAAAACTGTAAAATTTCACCAGAGAATGAGATTCAATAAAAAAAATCAAATAGAAGTTCTACAACCGACTTTGTAGGTAATGACAACTGTAATGACAACTGACTTTGAGAATTTGATAGATGCAATGATTTATCTTCAGGTGGTTGGCACACAATGCAATGTAAAGATCATTTATCATAGAAATGTTTACCCCAATAAATTTAATTTTAAAAAGATGCATTTAATTAGGAAATCTAAATAAAGTATGGACTTTAGTTAATACTGTATCAATATTGGTTTAGGAATTTTAATTAGTATACCATATTATTATAAGAAGTTAATAACAGTGGGAACTGGGTGCAGATGATATGGAAACAATCTGTATTAACTTTGCAGTTTTTTCTGTCAATCTAAAACTGTTCTAAAATTTTTAAATAAAAAGCAGCTACAGAGGGAAATAAAATGGAATGAAATATAAAATTCTCCTCAAAAGAAAACCAATAATAAGGGCCACAGCTAAGTTTTCACCAAAATTAATAAGTGAAAAAAAAAAACCTTGAAATCTTGAAAGTACTTTTTTAAAACCTGTCAGTAAAATTCAATACCTAGTAAATGTATCCATCATAAATGAAGGCAAAATAAAGAAATTTTAGACAAATAAATCTCACATCATATATTGTCAAGATACATAAATTGAAATAAAACACTAAAGAAAGTTTTTCAGGAAGAAGAAAAATTATCCTAGAGAAATCCCATTAAAGTACAAAGGGAAGAATGATGTCAAAAAGATAAAGAGTAGTAAAGAAATATTTTAGGAAAAAATAGCTTTGGAAGCAACACACTCCCAGATATTAAGATATCTTATGTACTTACAGTAGTCAAATATTGGGGTACTGGCACCAATCTAAAAGAAAAAGATCCACTGTAACAGAAAAGAGATCCCAGAATCACACTTACACTGTCACTTGCTTTCCCACAAATATGCCAGTGCAGTGTTGTGAGGAAAGAATGTTCTTTTCAATAACTGATGCAAGAGCTAGAATAAGGAGAATAGTAAAACAATAAATCATCTAGAAGAAAATAAAAAAGAATACAATGTCCATAAAAAGCCCAGGCATTGTTAATATAATGAGAATGGTTTGTATGACATTGATGTAACCTGGCAGCCAAGGAGAGTAGAGTAGAATGTGCATGCTTGAACAATGGCAACTTCACTGCACTAGTCAATGCGGACAGTAGATGCTGTTGACAGAGCATATGTACTGTGTGGCCATTTCAATTGCCCATTCATGCATAACATTGTGTGCAGAGGTTTTGGCAAAACATCAAATCACCCAGGTGACTCAGACCCCCTGCAACCCAAGATCTGGCACCTTGCAACTTCTGGCTTTTCTCAAAACAAAAATCAGCTTTGAAAAGAAAGAGATGCCAGATCTTTGAGGAGATTCAGAAGAAAATATGATGGGGCAGCTGATGGCAATTGGGAGAAATGTATGAGGTCTCAAGGTGCCTACTTCGAAGAGGACTGAGGTGCCATTGTCCTATGTACAATGTCTCTTGTATCTTCTATCTTCTTCAAAAAATGTCTTTATTTTTCATGTTATATGGATGGATAATTTTTGGACAGACCTCGTATATTCATATCCTTTAGCTAAACAAAGATTTCTCAAGAAGAAAAAAGTATTGTACTAATGAAAGAGAAAAATGTTGACAAATTTGATTTCATTGAAAATCAAACAAAACATTTATCAAAGACACCATTACAAGAATTAAAGTGCAAGCGTGACATAGAATAAAAATTTGTGCAATACAAATGCCAATAAAAGACTAGTATTAAAGATACATATTGAGAGTTCCTGCAAATCAATAAGAAAAAAAATCTTATAGAAATGAGACAAAGAATAGGAACAGGTACTTCATCAACATGGATATAAACATGGCCAATAAACACATGAAAAGGCACTCTGTATCATTATTCATCAGGAAAATCTAAATGAAAACCACCATGAGATATCACTAAATCCATCAGATTAGCTAAATTTAAAAAAATGATATGGCCTCACCAAATGTTGACAATAATGTAGAAAATAGATTTTATCATGGTACTGGGAGTGTGACTTGACACAAATCCTCTGGAAAACTGTCAGCATCTATTAAAGTGAATATGCATGTTATGTTCAATTATAACTAAGTAATTATAATCAAGTACTTACGCCCTAAGTATTGAGTCAGCAGAAATCAGTTCATGCGTGAACCAAGAATGTCCATTGTAGCTTAATTTGTTGTTTTACTTTTCAATTCATTTTTTCATTGCCATTTGCCCCCCTTGTGCCCCCTTCACCCCTCCACAATCACCACACAGTTATCCATAACAGATCTATTTGTAATAGCTGAAACTAGAACTTACCCCTCCAATAGCACCTAGGCAAGAAGAGCCTTACCTAATAATGCCTCAATCCCATGCTTGAGAGGGCCTTCCTTAATATTTTCTGCCTCTCTCCAGTGAGTAAAACCAGTCAAAACTGGCATTGTGATCCATATGGGATGCCTGAAACTAGGCACCTATTTTGGTCCCTGTTTGCCACCTTATCAATGCTTTCTAATCCTCTACCTCACTCATGACATTGACCTCATCCCTCAAGGAGGTCTAGGGACCCTTGGCTGGCAATTTTTTAAATTTATAGTATCACATGAAATTGAGTCACCAGAATTGTGCCAATACATTGATTCGGGGTGACACATGATAGACACCAATATCCTCTGCTGACCAACACTTGAACTTGAGCTACTTATGCAGGCCCATGCATCCGCTTTTACTTTAGTGCCACCTCTAGTCTATTGCACCAGAGGTTTGAAACTGAACAAATTATTTCCAGCAAACTGAAAGTTGAAGGTACTGATATTCTTTCTTCTGATCATTTTCTCCACCCTGAAGAACCATTTCATTGTCATATAAAAATATTCTAGGCCATCCCCCTATTTTATTTTTGTCCTACAGAAGACATATAATAGTAACTCACAAAAATTTTTTCAATATTTTCAAGCTATGTAGGACAAGTACCAGTCAGTCCTTCTAGAGATAGTAGAGATCAACTTTCAGTAATCTCTCATGCTATATTATGTTGAGATTACATATTCACATCTCTAAATGAATTAATTCCCCAGTGATGTTCTCTGATTTGATAGTTTCCTTAGTATAAAAGCATTAAGATTTCTGCCTTTCTACAGTCTCCTATATATTCTCTTGATAAATACATTGTACATGATATTCTCTTCATGATAAATACATTGTACAGCAAAAATATTGGGAGGCTGGAGCAAAAACTGGGTAAGGAAAGGATGAAACACTAACACTGGAAGTATTGCAGTGGTTCAGTCACTTCCTTGGCTCATTTTTTTACCTCAGGTTAATTATGATGTATAAACATACCTACTAGCATAACATTATAGATAATTTAATTATGTATTTTTTATTGTTGTTCAAATACAGTTGTCTCCATTTTCACTCCACCACTCCCCCCAACCCCAGCCATCCCCACCTCCCACCCTATATCCTATCTGCCTTTGGCTTTGTCCATGTGTCCTTTATACATGTTCCTGAAAACCCTTCCCCATTTGCCCCCATTATGCTCTCCTACCTACTCTCTAGTTCCTGTTAGTTTATTCTTAATTTCAATGTCTTTGGTTATATTTTACTTCCCTGTTTGTTTTATTGAGTAGGTTCCACTTATAGGTGAAATCATATAGTATTTGTCTTTCACAGCCTGGCTTATTTCACTTAGCATAATATTCTCCAGATCCATTCATGCTGTCACAAAGGGTAGGAGCTCCTCCTTCCTCTCTGCTGTGTAGTATTCCATTGTGTAAATGTACCATAGTTTTTTGATATACTCATTTACTGATGTTTATTTTTACTTAATAATTTTAGAAACAAAAACATGTTATATCTATTGTAGTGTTCATAGCTGCTAAAGTTAAGCCTATGGGCTTCTGCAGAAACAACCCCATTTTCTATTATTTACCAGTCAAGATGTAGTTGTCTTTCTAGGGGCTAAAATAGTTTCTTCATGGCCTCACACTCAGGGAAAATTTTTGGCAAAGTTAAAGCAAAATGAAGTCCTAAGTACAAAAACCTTGCTTGAAAAGCAATTGAGAACATTAGAAAGGCACAGATACCTAAAAATCAGAAGGATTTTAGAAGACAAATACTTTCCAGTTGTTCAGATTAGGCTAGGGATAGTTTTAGAAATTTACAGGGAAAAAAATGTTTTAGAGAGACCTGAACAGACATTGCTGTAAGGAGGACATACAGAGGGCCCAGAGACACATGAAAAAATGCTCAGCATCACTAGCCATCAGAGAGATGCAAGTTAAAACCACAATGAGATACCACTTCACACTGGTCAGAATGGCCATCATTAACAAATCAACAAACAAGTGATGGTGAGGTTGTGGAGGAAAGGGAACCCTAGTGCACTGTTGGTGGGAATGCAGACTGGTACAGCCACTGTGGAAAATAGTAGGCAATTTCCTTGAAAAACTAAAAACGTAACTGCCTTTGATTCAGTGATCCCACTTCTGGGATTCTACCCTAACAATCCTGAAATATAAATTCAAAAGAACCTATGCACCCCAATGTTCATAGCAGCATTATTTATAATTGCCAAGTGCTAGAAACAGCCTAAGTACCTATCAGTAAATGAGTGGATTAAAAAATGGTGGTTTATTTACACAATGGAATACTACACAGCAGAAAGAAAGAAGGAACTCCTGCCCTTCGTGACTACATGGATGGAACTGGAGAGCATTATGCTAAGTGAAATAAGTCAGGTGGTGAAAGACAAATACCATGGGATCTCAATTGTAAGGGAAACCTAATCAACAAAACAAACTAGTGAGCAAAAACAGAACCAGAGACGTGGAAATAAAGCACAAACTGACAGTGATCAGAAGGCTGGGAGGATGGGGTACAACAGGAAAATAAAGGGGAAGGGACAGGTCAAGGAACATGAATAGAGGACTCAAGGGCATGGACAATGGGGTGGGGATTGACTGTGGAAGCAGGTGGGGGAGCTGGGCAGGGAAGAGCAATGGGGAAAAAGGTGGGGTGACTGTAAGTGGAAAACAATAATAAAAATAAAATAAATAAACAAAAATAAAAAGGAAAGTACACAGAAAGTATAACTTTAAAAAATGCAATTATAATTCTCCAGAACGTATCTGTAGTTTAGCTAAAGTTTCCAAACTTGTCCTCCACTTCTTTGATATTTATGAACATTATAAATACATAACAGAGTCAAAAGATACCTCAAAGACTTGCATTGCTTCAGAAGCACTGCAAAGAATCCATGCAGCAGACTTGAGCCAACTGCAGCCCTCTAGGCCAGGCTTAAACACTTCTGTCGGGAAGGCAATTTCACTGGCTACTGTTGAGTTGTCAGTATCCCTCAGCCCAAATCAATCAGATCTGGCCCACTGCTACTTTAAAGAAAATATTTTCTTTTCCTCCTTATCCATATGATTTTTGTTTCAGTGTACAACAGAAACAAAAAGTAAAATGTGGGACTGTTACTGTGTTTGAAATGAATGTAACCTGTGGGGGCTGCATGGCCTGCTGTCTAAAAGAAGTACCTGAAATGGCCTCATAAGGTCCTTTCGATGCTTTTACTCTAAAGTGGATCCAAACCTCAAGACTGTAACCTGCAAGCTTGAGATCACAACCACATTACTCAAACTCTATGGAATTCAGTCTACCCATCTATCTGTAAAAGGAAAGGAATTATAATTAACTCAACAGAAACTGAAACATCATAGGGATACTGCACATAAAAATCCTAGCACAATATCAACCACATTGTAGGGGCTAGAATTATCAAAACATGATTTAAATTATTATAAATCCATATATATTTGTGTGTACATTTAATTAAATCTCTTGATCAGATTTTTAATAAGTTTGAAGTTATAGTTTTACATTTATCTATATCAGTGGCAGTTTGATTATCTTTTCCAGTAATCTAGATGACTCCTTTCTACTAATTTTCCCTCCAATTAACTTCAGTTTGAGCACCGAATGTGTCATTAATATCACTATCATTAGATAGATCTGTAATAATAAGGAAAAGAAACTCAGTCTAGTCAAGCTTGCCACTAAAACTTAATTAGAGGGTATATTGAAGATGCCTCAAACTGGTGAATTATATCTATTTTAAATATTTTTTGTGAAATGACTGGTTTCAGAAAATGGTGGGAATGCATACCAGGATTCAACAAACTTCTTCTGTGAAGAGCTACATAAGAAATATTAAGGATTATGTGGGTCGGAGTGCCTCTTTCACAACTACTCACCTCTGCCATTGCAGCAAGAATACAGCCATAGGCAATAAGTTAACAAATACGTGTGTTTTTTCTCAATAAAACTTTATTCACAAAAGTAAGCATTGGGCTGGATTTATCTCATTAACCATGTTTTGCCAACCTCTGTCCAACCCTCCTACAAATGATAAAGAAAATATCTACACCTGCCTCCAAAATTCCTGATAAAAACATCAAAAGGGAGTGTATAATCATGTGTAGAACAGAGAACATTAGGGCTGAGCAGTGCTTCTGACCAGATTTTACAGATTAACTGAAGGTTACTGAAAGGAGAAGCTTTGCTTTTAGTGGACTCACTCTGAACAGGGTGGTGCACAGTATCCACCAGGAGACTTGGTTAAGTTGCCACACCTCTGGGTTCAGGTCTGGAGGCTCTACTGTGACAGTGAGAGCTGGGACTATATTCCAGTGTGTTAGTTAAATGTCCTCCAAAACTCAAGCTTTGTCCCTAGTAAAGAGCCTAAGGGAGCAAAAATACTACCACTATACTTATTATTTCATATGTGCTCTCCAGATCTCCTTTCTACCCTTCTCTTCCCTGCTCTTTGCTACAGTGTCATTAACCCCTAATTGAGGGATCTGGCTTCTGATTGGTTGTGGAGAAAGGGAAGCATGGTCAGGAGGTCAGAGATGGGGAGGACAGAGAAGTTAGGGCATCGCTTCCCCATCCTACTTTGGTGTATCCATCTACAAGTAACACTCCATAATTGATCCTCCACTGCTACCTCCTCTCATTCCTTTAAATGCCCACTCGTGACTCAGCAGTGCTTGTTCTTTTCTTATCCCACAGCACTCTGTAAATAGTCCCTCAGTCCTTTCAAGTGCATTCCGTTGCTGACATGGCCTTGACCATTTTTATCCTCTCTAGAAAACAACCAATATTCCAGGCCTCAAATTTTTTTTTAAAGTAGTTTTTGAATGCAATATTCAACAAAGAGAGGTAATGAGACACTTAAGACAAAATGAGCAAAATAAGGAAGTAAAACAGAAAGACTCATTGGGAATCCAGATTTTAGAATTATCAGGTATAGACAATAAAACAATCATTCTGCCTACATTCATGGAGACTGAAGTTCAGAAATGCAGAAAGGCATGATGAGCAAAAAAAAAAATGGTTACATATGTGGTAAATTTAAATAAACATCAATTACAGAAAATAAAATTAACAATAGCTTGAGGGGTTTCCAATCTGGCAAATGAAATAGACTTCCAGGAAGTCCAGGAAGCTCAGACAGTCCCAAAGAAGATGGACCCAAGGAAGCATATACCAAGACATATCATAATTAAGTTACCCAATATTAAAGATAAGGAGAGAATCTTAAAAGCAGCAAGAAAAAAGGAGACAGTTACCTACAAAGGAGTGCCCGTAAGACTATCAGCTGATTTCTCAAAAGAAATCTTGCAGGCAAGAAGGGGCTGGAAAGAAGTATTCCAAGTCATGACAAGCAAGGACCTACATCCAAGATTACTCTATCCATCAAAGCTATCATTTAGAATGGAAGGGCAGATCAAGTGCTTCCCAGAGAAGGTCAAGTTAAAGGAGTTCATCATCATCCAGCTCTTATTATATGAAATGTTAAAGGGACTTATCTAAGAAAAAGGAGATGATCAAAAATATGAACAGTAAAATGACAACAAACTCACAACTATCAACAAGTGAACCTAAAAAAACAAAACAACAAACTAAGCAAACAACTAGAACAGGAACAGAATCACAGAAATGGAGATCACATTGAGGATTATCAGCATGGCAGGAGAGTGGTGAGAATGGAGGAAAAAGGTACAGGGAATAAGTAGCATAAATGGTAGGAACAAGATAGACAGGGGGAGGTTAATAATAGTATAGGAAATGGAAAAGCCAAAGAACTTATATGTAAGACCCACAGACATGAACTAAGGGGGAAGGGTAATACTGGTAGGAGTGAGGTGCAGGAATGAGGTGAATAAAGGGGAGAAAAAACTGAACTGTAATAGCATAACCAAAATAATATATATATATTATTGTATATATATATATATACAATTAAAACAGAATAACAGCATATAATTTGGGGGGGATAATTGAATAAAGTTTTCTAAAATCCTTGTACTTTCCAAAAGAACAACTCAGATAAAGAGGATTAGTCGTATTTGATAAATTGTAGGTGCATATTTTTTTATATTTAGGGTATACCCATTAATAGATATGTTTAAAAAATTATAATTTCCAGCCTTGGCTGGTGTGGCTCAGTGGATTGAGTGTTGGCCTAGGAACCAAAGAGTCACTGGTTTGATTCCCATTCAGGGCACATACCTGGGTTGTGGGCCAGGTCCCCAGTAGGGGACGCACAAGAGGCAACCACACATTGATGTTTCTCTCCCTCTCTTTCTCCCTCCCTTCCACTCTTTTAAAAAATTTATAATTTCTAAACTCTTAAATATATACAATTGTGTACATTTATTGTGGATATGTATGCTTTTATGTTTATATGTGTGTATATATGTATCTGCATGTATAACAGCAAAGAATAAAAGGAAAATAGAATAGGCAAAGCAATTATTAATCACATGAAAGTATAATAAACCTAAACCCAAATATTCTAGTAATTGCATTAACTGTAAATTAACTACATGGCAAAGTTAAAAAGCAATGATTGTTATATTGATTTAAAAAATAATAACTATGACATGGCCGGTGTAGCCCAGTAGACTGAGCATGGGCCTGCAAACCAAAGCATCACCAGTTCAATTCCCAGTCAGGGCACATGCCTGGGTTGTGGGCCAGGTTCCCAGTAGGGGGTCACGAGAGGCAACCACACATTGATGTTTCATTCTCTCTCTTTCGCCTTCCTTTCCCCTCTCTCTAAAAATAAATAGACAAATTTTTTTAAAAATAAATAAAAAATAATAGCTAGCTATAAGCCCCTTGAAATTGGAGTTTACAGAAAACTTGGAAGTAAAATGATTTTAAAACGATCAATCAAACCCCCCAAAGCTATAATAAATGTAGGGATATTAAACAAAACACATTTTAAGACAAAGAATTACTAGAGAAATGGTCTGCATGAGGGAAAAATGTTAAATTTACCAGATATATGTACTAACAAATACCAGTACCTACCAATTTCACACCTAAGAATGCATTCCAGGGCAGTGGTTCCTCAAGTGTGTGTACTGCAGATCCACAGCATCAGTATCACCTGAGAACATGTGGGGATGCAATTCCCCATCAAGACCTTCTGATACAAAAACTCTAAGGTTGGGTCCATATGGGTTTTAACAAGTCCATCAGATGATTCTTAAGCATGCTAATAAGTTTCAAGAAGCATGGTCCCACAGAAAAGACATATGTGCATCTGGACACTTGCACAATTATATTTATAAAAGTTCAATAGCAAAAATGGAAACAATCAAACCAACACAATGTCCAACAATAGTAGAATAAAATATAATTTATTGGTTTTCAATAAATAGAATATTACAAATAAATTAAAATGACTAAGCTGCAACCACATACAAAACACAGATGAATCTTGAAAATAAAATAAATGATTTTAGAAATTGTGGGTATTCATATGAACAAAAATGATTGGGAAAAAATAAAATCAGCACAAAAAATACAAGGTGTATGATCTTAAATACATAAAATTCAAAAACAAGCAAACTAGTCTTAATTGGCTAGGAGTCTTAATTGGCAGGAAAATTCCTGCAGTAGACCCTAAAATCGTCACTTCCTGATGTTCATGCTTCTGCATGACCCCCTCCTCTGCAATGTAGGAAGGACTTGTGACTCTCTTTTAACCAATAGGATATAGCAAAAGTGATGGGACGTACATGATTATATATGAACATGATTGTGTTACATAAAACAATGGCTCTCTCTTTCCTGCTGGTTTTGGTAAAGCAGATGACTATGGTAGGGGATCTACATGGAAGGGATTTCCAGCTCAGTTCCTACAAGTATTTTAGCAAACTGACAGTCAGCAAGAAAATGAAGCCCTCATTCCTACTGAAAGGAAATGAATTCTGCCCACAACATGAGTGAACTAGGAAGATCAAACATTCTGATTAGAACCCCCACCCCAGCTGGCTGATTGCTGTCTCACAGGGGACCTAGCTAAGCCATGCCTAGTCTCTCTTGACCCACAGAAATGTGAGATAATAAATGTGTGCTGTTTTAAGGCATGAAGTCTGTTATAATTTGTTTTATAGCAATAGAAAGCTAATATTGGAAGTGTCTTAACTCCAACTCTGTAGAATGAGGAGACAGGGATTCTTGTTCAGATGATTCCTTTATTGGAGGAGCACTACCAAGAGAAGAGGAAGTAAGGAAAGCAAGGTAAGGCAGAGGAAAGAAGCCTGCAAGAATGAGGCCTCAGCAAGAAATTAGCTTTGGTCTGATCTCAAGGTGAAGTACTGGAGCATCACAGAGAGTTCCATCCTGACTAACCCAATTGGCCTTTTGTGCCATGGTTGTCAGTCAATCAGTCTGAGGCTGCAGAGAAAAAAAGGCTCACTCCTGGGTAGCAATTCCATTTGGCCAAGAGCAATTCTCCAGATAAGTAGGCAGCGGCTGGTTTTTGCCCTGGAAAACTCAAATCATCTGTTAAAAGAGATGTAAGAGGCAGGGTAGACGATTAACAGCATCCACTACAGCCTACATAATTAGGTAAAATTTAAAGGAAAGCTAGGAAGTGGACAGCATAAAAATCAGCATAATTGGCATGGCTCGTGCTGAGATTTTCTGGCATTCTGGCAATGTTCTATTTCTTAACCTAGGTGGCAGTAACATAGATGTACTCTTTGCATGAATATTATTTACTTTACACACTTTTCCACATGTTCACTGAATTCACAATAAAACAGAATTTTTAATATTGTGCCTGGGCAAAATGGAATTTCTAGGTTAAGGGAATTTGGGGAGTATCTGAGGATTTTATTTACCTCTCTGATGTTGTATTCTCTTATATTGAACTTTACTATAGTACATGTAATACATTTTGAAATTTTACTATCCTTATTTATATTCTCTGAATCTTGCCAAACCAAAAATTTGGAAAATTCAGTTATAATAACTATTAGGGAAATTAAAGTAGAGGCCACATCCTGACAACCTAAGTGCAGAGTGGACTTTGGGTGGGGGAGGGTAGAAAATGCACAAAGTATCAATATGTTAAGTAGAAAACAAAAGCTAATACATGATCATACAAACTATGGACAAAGACAGGAGAATGAAATTTCTGGCCTCATCTAAAAGGTTTTCTGGAGGAGGTGCTTCTTTGCATTCTAGTTATTCGAACTTTCTAGTATTAAAAAGGGGGTAAGCATAGAAATAAAGAATAGACAGAATAAACCTCAATTTTTGATCAGGAAAAACTTCACCAAATAAAATTTAAATCATAAATCCTTCTTCATATTAAAAATGAAAAATATCAGACAGAATCCAGAGTAAGCAACTTGGGTCATTCTAAGTTAAAAGTGCTGGCAGTTTTCTACTACTTTTCACACTGTTTTTCAAAGAGCACAACAGACCCCATGAGACAGATTCTAATGTGATGACAAGCCATAATCCAAAAACTCTCTAGAACGTTCCAAGCTGTTATCATCAATTGCATGCAGATAATTATCTCTCAGTGACTTTCATAAACCAGGATTTTTCTCTCTAAACAACAGGAAAGGAATCAAAAGTTGAAAGATAACATATATCTAAAGAAATAAATATCTGAATAAATATCTTTTAAAAGTTTTAACAAGTACAGCAAATAATTAAGGAGTTTGACTTCTTCAAAATTTTTTTAAACTGTATCAAGTCAGGATCGGTGGGTAAAATACATAGGGGCAGAGAAATATTTTAGAAAAAAAGGAAGTAATAGAGGCAATGAGTTCTCATAGAAAGATCCAAAACTTGGAGTCAGAGAGCTCTTCTTGGGGTGTAAGGCAACGTAGAGAAGTCACTCTTTGGGTCTCTTTCATGGGACCACTGTCTACCAAATAAGATTGTATATCATGAAAGTGTTTTGCAAACTATTCTACAAAAGTCAAAGGCATTTTTATAGACTTCTTGAATTCCCTTGTAGTTTAATAACATGGAAAAGAGACAAAGATATTTTTCTAGACTTGTAAATCTTATTTTAGAATACTTTAAGTGACTACTAAACAACAAAGTTAGACTTTAAGGGCAAGCCCCCAAATTAAGTTTTTTTTCTGTAGCATTGGCTTTTCCCACAAAGGCATCAAACACACTAAATTGGAAGCATGGGTAAAAAGTTTCTACTTAGGAATGTTTTGTGAAAATATTCCAAGCCACCCCAGGACAAAATGTTAGAGGAAAACATAATTCCCCTGAGTAAAAACTTTTTCCTTCTCCACTTAAGTGGATCATGAATCAGTTTCAGCCTATGGTGTTCTACTCCACTGAGCCAGAACATCCAGCAGCTTCCAGAATCTGTCCAACCATCAAGCACATAAGACAATTCCCTTTAAGGCAATTCAAGTGCCGAAAAGCTGTGGGCTAGAACTTTCCCCCAAATGCGGAGCTCAATGATGTGTAGGTTTCATTCTTCTTAAGAAAAATAGCTCAAACTCTAAAGTACTTTTGCAGGGTTCAGTTAAGATGTATTTCTAATTTGGGTACTTTTTATTCTTTGCTTTTTTTTCTGTGTTATTTCCTGATATAAAAAACATACTGTTGGGTTTCTGATAGAGACACTGTTTCTTAGCTTTCTAATATCCTTCATCTATATATTTGTAAAACATTTCTTTGCTTTATTGGAACAAGGGAGCAGGAATAGAAGATAATTTAAAAGACAAGAATGGAAAGGGTTTAAATTAGGAAAATTGGTCAAATTAGACGTAGTGCTCTGAAGTAGTAATCAAATACCCAAGTCATTACATATTATAGTAGTGACATGATATTTATACATATGCACAGAGTGTGTGTATACTGAGAGAGAGATTCATTGAAGGGGTGGATTTGGTGGAATTCAAATAATAAGGAATATAAATGTAGCATGTTTCAAATAGAATATCATACCATAGAAAGTGGTGGTCATCAGACACCTGAGTGGAAAGCCTGACCCGAGAGATATTAGAACTTACACTTTAGCCAGCTAAGGAAAAAAAAATGTTAGAGGACACGCATGCAGTAATCAACTTTGGGGGAGTTGATATATATTGGTTACTATTATCTACTATCATCACTATTTCCTTTTATAATATATATTCAACAATAAAAATCATACAAGACATCTCAATTTTTAATAAAGATTGATGACATTTAATTTTATTGCAGAGCATACCACATTGTTTCAACTTTTCTAATTTCTTGGCCAACCAGAGAAGTTTGTCAGACTCCCATCTTTGAGCTATTATTTTGGTTTTGGCACCACTAACATAGACTATCTGAAATACAAGGTCTTGAAATATAAGACATAATCATGCCTGCCCAGATTCTACAGCTGACGTGTTAAATATAGTTATTTTTTAATTGTTTTTAAGTACAGTTGTCTCCATTTTCCCCTTATCACTCTCCCCAACCCCACCTACCCCCTCTCTCATCCTAGATCCTACCACTCTTTGGCTTTGTTCATATGTCCTTTATACATGTTCCTTGATGACCCTTCCCCTTCTTTCCCATGTTATCCCCTTTCCCCCTCCCCTCTAATTACTTTAGTTTGTTCTTTATTTCAGTGTCTCTGGTTCTATTTTGCTTGCTTGTTTGTTGTATTGATTAGGTTCCACTTGTAAGTGAGATCATATGGTATTTGTCTTTCATCACCTGGCTGATTTCACTTAGCATAACGTGCTCCAGTTCCACCCATCCTGCCAGAAAATGTAGGGAGTTCCTTCTTTCTTTCTGCTGTGTAGTATTCCATTGTGTAAATGTACCACAGTTTTTTGATCCACTCATTTACTGATGGGCCTTTAGGTTGCTTCCAGCAATTGACTCTTGTAAATTGTGCTACTATGAACATTGGGTGCATAGGTTCTTTTGAATTGGTGTTTCAGGGTTCTTAAGGTATAGTCCCAGAGGTGGAATTGCTGGGTCTAAACACAGTTCCACTTTTAGTTTTCTGGGAAAATTCCATACTGTTTTCCAAAGTGGATGGACCAGTCTGCATTCCCATCAACAGCATACTATGGTTCCCTTTTCTCCACAACCTCTCCAGCACTTGCTGTTTGTTGATTTGGTCATGATGGCCATTCTCACTGGTGTGAAGTGGTATCTCACTGTGGTTTTAATTTGTATCTCTCTGATGGCTAGTGATGCTGAGCATCCTTTCATATGTCTCTGGGTCCTCTGTATGTCCTCCTTGGAGAAGTGTCTGTTCAGGTCCTTTGCCAATTTGTTGATTGGATTGTTTGTTTTCCTGGAGTGGAGTCCTGTGAGTTCTTTATATATTGTGGAGATCAAACCCTTGTCTGAGGTATCATTGGCAAATATATGTTCCCATACGAATGGTTCCCTCTTCATTTTGCCAATGTTTTCTTTAGCCATGCAGAAGCTTTTTATTTTGATAAAGTGTCATTTCTTTATTCTTTCCTTTATGTCCCTTGCTCTAAGGGACCTATCAGTGAAAATACTGCTGCATTGAATATCTGAGATTTTCCTCCCTATGTTCTCCTCTAGGACTTTTCTATTGTCCCAACTTGTATTTAAGTCATTTATCCACCTTGAATTTATTTTTGTGTATGGTGTGAGTTGGTGATCGAGTTTCATTTTTTTGCATGTAGCTGTCCAGATCTCCCAACAGCATTTGTTGAAAGGCTATTTTTACTGCATTTTATGCTTCTGCCCCCTTTGTCAAATATTAATTGACCATAGAGACTGGGGTTTTTTTCTGAGCTCTCTATTCTGTTCCATTGATCTATGTGTATGTTCTTATGCCAGTACCAGGCTGTTTTGATTACAGTGGCCTTGCAATACAGTTTGGTATCAGGTATTGTGATCCCTCCTACTTTGTTCTTCTTTCTCAAAATTGCTGCAGCTATTCAGGGTCGTTTATGGTTCCATATAAATTTTTGAAGTGTTTGTCTTGTATCTGTGAAATATGCCACTGGTATTTTAATATAAATTATGTTGATTCTATAAATTGTTTTGGGTAATATGGACATTTTGATGATGTTAATTATTTTGATCAATGAACATGGTACATGCTTCCAATTTTTGTGTCTTTCTTAATTCCTTTCTTTAGTGTTGTGTAGTTTTCTGAGTACAGGTCTTTACCTCCTTGGTTAGATTTATTCCTAGGTACTTTATTTTTCCTATTGCTATAGCAAATGGGATTTTTCCCCATGATTTCTGTTTCTGGTATTTCATTGTTGGTGTACAAAAATGCCTTCAATTCCTGATGAATTAAATATAGTTCTGCCCTGTCAAATACATGGTTAGAATTTTGGAATCATAGAGAATTTGGACTTCCTAGTGAAAGACTTATTTTCTGTTTGCTATATGCCATTTTTATTAATAATAAATTTATTATCAATTAGTCATTTGGCTTAGTATGCTTATATTTTATTTTACATATTCCTAGTTTTCTGGAAGGGTTAAATAGTCAAAGTCCATGGAAGAAAGTATTTAGGAAATTTATAAGTGCACTGACATGTGTAATATATACACATAAGCTTCAAGTCAATTTTGAGCGAAACCCACATTATAATGTTACTTCTTCAAACACTACTGATACGGATCTAGATAAAGTGGTAGCTAGTGACTAAAGGATTTAATATTCAGGGTTCTAGTTTGGCAACCAATATTAACCGAAACACTAACGAATCTGGCAAAGCAAATGAAAATTTTCTGGTTTCCCTTAAGGAAAATTTTTCTTCAAAGCCCTGATTATTGAGTGAAAGCAAAAATGAAAGATGTGAAATTCTTTACGATAAAGAAAATCACCAACATAACAGTAAATATTTATTGAGCTTTCACCATGTGTTTGGTAAGATGTAATGTATTTTCTCTGCATTATAGAATGGGGTGCTCTCAACTATTCTTGTAGTAAATAGTGTTATTACCTCCATTTTGCACATGAGGAAACTGAAGACCACAGCATTTAAGTAGTTTGGCCAAAGTACTCCACATGTTTTTATTTCTTTTCTGTATTTAGTATTTTAATTTATTTAACAAATGTTTATTTACTGCCTAGTGCATACATGATGAGGCAGAAGTAAGTTTACACTTGTGAGTACGTGAATCTGAGATAATAAATCTATTTTGATAATCAAAACCTGCATATCTTTTCCCATATGAACAACTGTAAACCAATTTTTACCCCACCCTGTATGAGGCTTTGCAGTGCTATGGATGTTTCTAACAGTTTTTTTAAAGGAAAAATCTTTCTGAACTAGAGAATTTGTTCTTCTGCAAACTATATGCCCCTATTCCCATTTATATTAATGGAAGCATAGGAATTTTTAAATTTTCAAGAAAATGGCATTTTCCCTCTCTGAAATTCTGTTCTCAGAGATTCTGGGAATCTCTGCTTCAAAGAAACAACTCCTCCTGACATTGCAAAGTCTTCAATGCCAAAAGGCATTGAAATGACTTTTGTGCAGCATTTACCGTGAATGTAGTAAATATTTAATATTTAATAAATATGGCCCCAAATTTCTTTCATATGATCTTTAACTTTTTTAAAAGCTCAAAATGTGTTTAGATACACATTTATCATCTATTATTTTTCTTCATTATTTTTTATTTTATTTTTAAATATATTTTATCAATTATGCTATTACAGTTGTCCAATTTTTTCTCCTCTTTAATCCCCTCTGCCATGCACCTTGCTTACCACCAGCATTCTGCCCCCTATTAGTTCATGTCCGTGGGTCATACATGTAAGTTCTTTGGCTTCTCCATTTCCTATACTATTATTAACCTCCCCTTGTCCATTTTGTACCTACCATCTATGCTCCTTAATCCCTGTATCTTTCCCCCTTTCTCCCTGCTCCCTCTCCCTGCTGATAACCCTTCAATTGATCTCCATTTCTGTGATTCTGTTCCTGTTCTAGTTGTTTGCTTAGTTTTGGGTTTTATTAAGGTTCAGTTGTTGGTAGTTGTGAGTTTACTGTCATTTTACTGTTCATAGCTTTTGATCTTCTTTTTCTTAGATAAGTCCCTTTAACATTTCATATAATAAGGGCTGGGTGATGATGAACTCTTTTAACTTGACCTTATCTGGGAAGCACTTTATCTGCCCTTCCATTCTAAATGATAGTTTGGCTGGATGAAGTAATATTGGATGTACGTCCTTGCCTATCATGATTTAAAATACTTCTTTCCAGTCTCTTCTTGGATGCAAGGTTTCTTTTGAGAAATCAGCTGATAGTCTTATGGGAACTCCTTTGTAGGTAAATGTCTCTTTTTCTGTTGCTGTTTTAAGATTCTCTCCTTATCTTTAATCTTGGCTAATGTAATTAGGATGTGCCTTGGTGTGTAGTTCCTTGGGTCCAGCTTCTTTGGGACTCTCTGAGGTTCCTGGACTTCTTGGAAGTCTATTTCCTTTGCCAGACTGGGGAAGTTCTTCTTCATTACTTCTTCAAATAAGTTTTCAATTTCTTGCTCCTCCTCTTCTCCTTCTAGTACTCCCGTGATTCAGATGTTGGAACATTTAAAGTTTTCCTGGAGGTTCCTAAGCCTCTCCTCACTTTTTTTGAATTCTTGTTTCTTCATTCGCTTCTGGTTGAATGTTTATTTCTTCCTTCTGCTCCAAATCATTGATTTGAGTCCCAGTTTCTTTCTCATCACAATTGATTTTCTGTATGTTTTTCTTTATTTTACTGTGCATAGTTTTCACTTTTCCCTCTATTTTGCAACCATACTCACCCATTTCTGTGAGCATCCTGATTACCAGTGTTTTGAACTCTGCATTTGATAGTTGGTTATTTCTTGGTTGTTCTATTTTTGGGACTTTGATCTGTGCTTTCATTTGGGCCATATTTTTTTGTCTCAGCACCACATTTACCATCTAAATCTATCAGGTATTTGTTTAAACCAACATCAATTTTCAACATATTTTTATCATTGTTTATGCAGAAATGTATCTTTCATCTCTCCATATATATTTTTATGTGAAATAGACATTTTCAAATGTTCTTAGTGAAATGATAAAGACTAAGGATATTTTGGCATTTGCAAGTTATGCACAGCAAGTAATAGAATAAAAAACTTGTTGCTCTCAGAGCAACAACTGTATATATTTATTTCTTTGTTCCTACTAACAACTGCAAATAATTAGCCTTCATTTCAAGAGAGCAGTTTTGATACTTCAGATTTCTGTGGTATGTTGCCATTTACGTGAAATAGTTTTTAAAGTTTCTTCACTATAAAATAGTAATAAAATAGTAACAAAATTGAAATATTAGCTTCATCTAACAATTAGTATACAAATCAGGTTTAAAATTTTATTCTTGTTGATGAAGTTGTATCACAACTTTTGGTGGAATTGTGAATTGGTGCAATCAAGGGAGAATAATTTGGCAATATCTATCAATAATTTTTAATTGCACATATGCTCTTAGAAATAGCAAGTATATTTCCAGGAACTTATCATATATGCTCACAAA
This sequence comes from Trachops cirrhosus, assembly GCA_028533065.1. Taxonomy (NCBI): domain Eukaryota; kingdom Metazoa; phylum Chordata; class Mammalia; order Chiroptera; family Phyllostomidae; genus Trachops; species Trachops cirrhosus. The sequence goes on from JAPYXV010000286.1 coordinate 21,059, forward strand.
TTTGTGCAATGATAAATAACCACAGATGGTAGTGGCAATAATAACTGTCTTACAAAAAGATGACTGGATAGTAACAGGGCCAGGTAAATGTAACTGGAGTAATTTTTACTACATCTCCATGTACTTGTTGAATTTATTTTATTTGTATGTATCATTTATTTAAAAATACCATAGTTTACCATGTATAATATGCACTTTTTGCCCAAATTTATGAGGGAAAAATAAGAATGTTCCTTATACATGGGTATAATGATTACATATCATGGATATAATAATGGGTATAATAATCCTATGTATAATGCACACAAAACTGTGGGTGTGCATTATACATGGCAAAGTATGGCATATTAGTTTAAATGGAAACACCCATAGAGATTGACAATAAACTGATGCTTGACAGAGGGAAGGGGTGTTTTGATTCTGGGTTACAAAGATAAATGGATTAAGGAATACAAACTGGTAGATACAGAATAGTCACAGAGATGTAAATTACAGAATAGAGAATATAATTAATGGTGTCATTGTAACTATGCATGGGGTGAGGTGGATTCTTGAAATGTCAGGTGGACCACTCGGTAAAGAATATGATTATCTAACTACTATGCTGTACATCTGAAACTGATACAGAATAACATTGAATGTATATTGAAACATAGAAAAAGAAAGATAAAGAACAAAAATATATTAGCTTAAATAAATATATAAATGATAAATAAAAATGAAAAAGAAGGAAACATCATTATACTAATAATGTATAAATTCATCATCAACCTTTATTCCACCCCTATCAATATATTTCATCTGTAACCTACTAAAAATAGAAGTCTCTGGATATATTTCTACACCATTACTCATCACCATGACCAATACATGCTATTAAGTAAAGTTAATAGCATTCATATTAGTTTTCTATTACTTTGAGACAGGTCAAAATTTGTGTAATTGCTTTTTGTTTATGGAATGTCTCTTTGTGCTAAACATTATGCTTAGTCATGAAAAATTTAATACTCACAATAATATTATAAACAAGGTAATATGACTTATGACCTTTGGATGAGGAAATTGAGGTTCATAATCCTAGAAAGCAGAGGACTTGGGATTTGAATCAAATTTCCTCTGTTCACTAAGCTACATTGCCTCTGCTGTGTACATTTCATTTAGAATATATTCATGTGATTGTGTACCTGATTTTTATGGTAAATATCTATAATGGCCCACCAATTTTTCAATGTCATACAGCCCTCAGTTCTTCAATATGATATGGAAGGCCGCAGATCAATGAGTAAAGTTCCCAAAGATATCTCACCAGAGCACTATTTATTCTGCACTGCTATAGAATAAAATATCCAAAATTTAACAATAATTTAGAGCGGAGAAATTTTATATCCACCCCAAACTTTACCTCTCAGCTAAAATTGATATATTCAATTACCTACTCAAAATCTCAACTTCTATATAGAACACATATCTCAGACAAAACATGCCCAAAGCTCATCTCTGGTCACACCCACCAAAGCCTGTTTCACTCACAAACTTCCTTACTTCCATTAAAGGAAGCTCCATTCTTCTAATTGCTCAGGCACATATCTTCCTCCTCTCCCTTCTCTTTCCCTCCCCTCCCCTCCCCAGTCCTCTCTTCTCCCCTCTCCTCTCCTATTCTCTCCTATTCTGTCTGCTTTTTTCCCTATCCTACATCTAATCCATTGACAAATGCTATTTTCTTTATTATCAAGATATACACAGAATCTGAACTTTTCTCACCAGTTCATTACTAGGTACTCCTCTGGTGTCAGTCACCAGACTCTTACTTGAATTGCTTCAAAAAGTATTTTTAAAAGTCACGTAAAATTTAGGTGATATGGACAAATTTCTACAAAAATATAATCCTCCAAACCTGAATGAAGAAGCAGCAGAAAGACTGAACAGACCAATAACAGCTGATGAAATCTAGCAATAATAAAAAAAACTCCCAGCAAACAAAAGCCCTAGACAGGAGGGTTTCACAGGAGAATTTTACAAAACATTTAAGGAAACGCTAACCCCTATCATTCACAGACTATTCAAAAAAATCCAAGAAGATGGAAGACTCCCAAACTCATTTTATGAAGCTAGCATCATCCTAAACCTAAAACCAGATAAAGACACAACAAAGTAAGAAAACTACAGGCCAGTATTGCTGATGAATGTAGACATTAAAATCCTCAACAAAATATTGGCAACCTAATCCAGCAATACATTAAAAAGATCATACACCATGATCAAGTGGGATTCATCACAGGGATGCAAGGATGGTATATATTCACAAATCAATAGATGGAATACATCACAGAAACAATGAAATGGATAAATCACATGATCATATGAATAGATGTGGAAGAAGCATTTGATAAGGTACAACACCCATTTATGATAAAAACAGTCAGCAACAAGGGAATAGAGGGAGCATTCCTCAAAATAATAAAGGTCATATATGAGAGCCCTACAGCCAACATCATACTCAATGGGAAAAATTAAAAGCTTTCCCACTAACATCAGGAACAAGACAAGGATGTCCACTTTCACCACTTCTATTCAACATAGTATTGGAAGTCCTAGTCACAGTGATCAGACAAGAAGAAGAAATAAAAGGCATCCAAACTGGAAAGCAGGAAGCAAACGTGTCATTGTTTGCAGATGATGTGATAGTATACATAGAAAATCCTATAGACTCCACCAAAAAACTGCTCAACCTAAGAAGTGAATTTGGAAAAATATTGGGATACAAAGTTAATATTTAGAAATTGATGGTATTTTTCTGCACACCAACAATGAAATATCAGAAACAGAAATCAGGGGGGAAATCCCATTTGATATAGGAACAATAAAAATAAAGTATCTAGGAATAAACCTATACAAAGAGGTAAAAGACCTGTACTCAGAAAACTACACAACACTAAAGAAAGGAATTAAGAAAGACACAAAAATTGGAAGCATGTACCATGTTCATTGATCAAAATAATTAACATCATCAAAATGTCCATATTACCCAAAACAATTTATAGAATCAACATAATTTATATTAAAATACCAGTGGCATATTTCACAGATACAAGACAAACACTTCAAAAATTTATATGGAACCATAAACGACCCTGAATAGCTGCAGCAATTTTGAGAAAGAAGAACAAAGTAGGAGGGATCACAATACCTGATACCAAACTGTATTGCAAGGCCACTGTAATCAAAACAGCCTGGTACTGGCATAAGAACATACACATAGATCAATGGAACAGAATAGAGAGCTCAGAAAAAAACCCCAGTCTCTATGGTCAATTAATATTTGACAAAGGGGGCAGAAGCATAAAATGCAGTAAAAATAGCCTTTCAACAAATGCTGTTGGGAGATCTGGACAGCTACATGCAAAAAAATGAAACTCGATCACCAACTCACACCATACACAAAAATAAATTCAAGGTGGATAAATGACTTAAATACAAGTTGGGACAATAGAAAAGTCCTAGAGGAGAACATAGGGAGGAAAATCTCAGATATTCAATGCAGCAGTATTTTCACTGATAGGTCCCTTAGAGCAAGGGACATAAAGGAAAGAATAAAGAAATGACACTTTATCAAAATAAAAAGCTTCTGCATGGCTAAAGAAAACATTGGCAAAATGAAGAGGGAACCATTCGTATGGGAACATATATTTGCCAATGATACCTCAGACAAGGGTTTGATCTCCACAATATATAAAGAACTCACAGGACTCCACTCCAGGAAAACAAACAATCCAATCAACAAATTGGCAAAGGACCTGAACAGACACTTCTCCAAGGAGGACATACAGAGGACCCAGAGACATATGAAAGGATGCTCAGCATCACTAGCCATCAGAGAGATACAAATTAAAACCACAGTGAGATACCACTTCACACCAGTGAGAATGGCCATCATGACCAAATCAACAAACAGCAAGTGCTGGAGAGGTTGTGGAGAAAAGGGAACCATAGTATGCTGTTGATGGGAATGCAGACTGGTCCATCCACTTTGGAAAACAGTATGGAATTTTCCCAGAAAACTAAAAGTGGAACTGTGTTTAGACCCAGCAATTCCACCTCTGGGACTATACCTTAAGAACCCTGAAACACCAATTCAAAAGAACCTATGCACCCAATGTTCATAGTAGCACAATTTACAAGAGTCAATTGCTGGAAGCAACCTAAAGGCCCATCAGTAAATGAGTGGATCAAAAAACTGTGGTACATTTACACAATGGAATACTACACAGCAGAAAGAAAGAAGGAACTCCCTACATTTTCTGGCAGGATGGGTGGAACTGGAGCACGTTATGCTAAGTGAAATCAGCCAGGTGATGAAAGACAAATACCATATGATCTCACTTACAAGTGGAACCTAATCAATACAACAAACAAGCAAGCAAAATAGAACCAGAGACACTGAAATAAAGAACAAACTAAAGTAATTAGAGGGGAGGGGGAAAGGGGATAACATGGGAAAGAAGGGGAAGGGTCATCAAGGAACATGTATAAAGGACATATGAACAAAGCCAAAGAGTGGTAGGATCTAGGATGAGAGAGGGGGTAGGTGGGGTTGGGGAGAGTGATAAGGGGAAAATGGAGACAACTGTACTTAAAAACAATTAAAAAATAACTATATTTAACACGTCAGCTGTAGAATCTGGGCAGGCATGATTATGTCTTATATTTCAAGACCTTGTATTTCAGATAGTCTATGTTAGTGGTGCCAAAACCAAAATAATAGCTCAAAGATGGGAGTCTGACAAACTTCTCTGGTTGGCCAAGAAATTAGAAAAGTTGAAACAATGTGGTATGCTCTGCAATAAAATTAAATGTCATCAATCTTTATTAAAAATTGAGATGTCTTGTATGATTTTTATTGTTGAATATATATTATAAAAGGAAATAGTGATGATAGTAGATAATAGTAACCAATATATATCAACTCCCCCAAAGTTGATTACTGCATGCGTGTCCTCTAACATTTTTTTTTCCTTAGCTGGCTAAAGTGTAAGTTCTAATATCTCTCGGGTCAGGCTTTCCACTCAGGTGTCTGATGACCACCACTTTCTATGGTATGATATTCTATTTGAAACATGCTACATTTATATTCCTTATTATTTGAATTCCACCAAATCCACCCCTTCAATGAATCTCTCTCTCAGTATACACACACTCTGTGCATATGTATAAATATCATGTCACTACTATAATATGTAATGACTTGGGTATTTGATTACTACTTCAGAGCACTACGTCTAATTTGACCAATTTTCCTAATTTAAACCCTTTCCATTCTTGTCTTTTAAATTATCTTCTATTCCTGCTCCCTTGTTCCAATAAAGCAAAGAAATGTTTTACAAATATATAGATGAAGGATATTAGAAAGCTAAGAAACAGTGTCTCTATCAGAAACCCAACAGTATGTTTTTTATATCAGGAAATAACACAGAAAAAAAAGCAAAGAATAAAAAGTACCCAAATTAGAAATACATCTTAACTGAACCCTGCAAAAGTACTTTAGAGTTTGAGCTATTTTTCTTAAGAAGAATGAAACCTACACATCATTGAGCTCCGCATTTGGGGGAAAGTTCTAGCCCACAGCTTTTCGGCACTTGAATTGCCTTAAAGGGAATTGTCTTATGTGCTTGATGGTTGGACAGATTCTGGAAGCTGCTGGATGTTCTGGCTCAGTGGAGTAGAACACCATAGGCTGAAACTGATTCATGATCCACTTAAGTGGAGAAGGAAAAAGTTTTTACTCAGGGGAATTATGTTTTCCTCTAACATTTTGTCCTGGGGTGGCTTGGAATATTTTCACAAAACATTCCTAAGTAGAAACTTTTTACCCATGCTTCCAATTTAGTGTGTTTGATGCCTTTGTGGGAAAAGCCAATGCTACAGAAAAAAAACTTAATTTGGGGGCTTGCCCTTAAAGTCTAACTTTGTTGTTTAGTAGTCACTTAAAGTATTCTAAAATAAGATTTACAAGTCTAGAAAAATATCTTTGTCTCTTTTCCATGTTATTAAACTACAAGGGAATTCAAGAAGTCTATAAAAATGCCTTTGACTTTTGTAGAATAGTTTGCAAAACACTTTCATGATATACAATCTTATTTGGTAGACAGTGGTCCCATGAAAGAGACCCAAAGAGTGACTTCTCTACGTTGCCTTACACCCCAAGAAGAGCTCTCTGACTCCAAGTTTTGGATCTTTCTATGAGAACTCATTGCCTCTATTACTTCCTTTTTTTCTAAAATATTTCTCTGCCCCTATGTATTTTACCCACCGATCCTGACTTGATACAGTTTAAAAAAATTTTGAAGAAGTCAAACTCCTTAATTATTTGCTGTACTTGTTAAAACTTTTAAAAGATATTTATTCAGATATTTATTTCTTTAGATATATGTTATCTTTCAACTTTTGATTCCTTTCCTGTTGTTTAGAGAGAAAAATCCTGGTTTATGAAAGTCACTGAGAGATAATTATCTGCATGCAATTGATGATAACAGCTTGGAACGTTCTAGAGAGTTTTTGGATTATGGCTTGTCATCACATTAGAATCTGTCTCATGGGGTCTGTTGTGCTCTTTGAAAAACAGTGTGAAAAGTAGTAGAAAACTGCCAGCACTTTTAACTTAGAATGACCCAAGTTGCTTACTCTGGATTCTGTCTGATATTTTTCATTTTTAATATGAAGAAGGATTTATGATTTAAATTTTATTTGGTGAAGTTTTTCCTGATCAAAAATTGAGGTTTATTCTGTCTATTCTTTATTTCTATGCTTACCCCCTTTTTAATACTAGAAAGTTCGAATAACTAGAATGCAAAGAAGCACCTCCTCCAGAAAACCTTTTAGATGAGGCCAGAAATTTCATTCTCCTGTCTTTGTCCATAGTTTGTATGATCATGTATTAGCTTTTGTTTTCTACTTAACATATTGATACTTTGTGCATTTTCTACCCTCCCCCACCCAAAGTCCACTCTGCACTTAGGTTGTCAGGATGTGGCCTCTACTTTAATTTCCCTAATAGTTATTATAACTGAATTTTCCAAATTTTTGGTTTGGCAAGATTCAGAGAATATAAATAAGGATAGTAAAATTTCAAAATGTATTACATGTACTATAGTAAAGTTCAATATAAGAGAATACAACATCAGAGAGGTAAATAAAATCCTCAGATACTCCCCAAATTCCCTTAACCTAGAAATTCCATTTTGCCCAGGCACAATATTAAAAATTCTGTTTTATTGTGAATTCAGTGAACATGTGGAAAAGTGTGTAAAGTAAATAATATTCATGCAAAGAGTACATCTATGTTACTGCCACCTAGGTTAAGAAATAGAACATTGCCAGAATGCCAGAAAATCTCAGCACGAGCCATGCCAATTATGCTGATTTTTATGCTGTCCACTTCCTAGCTTTCCTTTAAATTTTACCTAATTATGTAGGCTGTAGTGGATGCTGTTAATCGTCTACCCTGCCTCTTACATCTCTTTTAACAGATGATTTGAGTTTTCCAGGGCAAAAACCAGCCGCTGCCTACTTATCTGGAGAATTGCTCTTGGCCAAATGGAATTGCTACCCAGGAGTGAGCCTTTTTTTCTCTGCAGCCTCAGACTGATTGACTGACAACCATGGCACAAAAGGCCAATTGGGTTAGTCAGGATGGAACTCTCTGTGATGCTCCAGTACTTCACCTTGAGATCAGACCAAAGCTAATTTCTTGCTGAGGCCTCATTCTTGCAGGCTTCTTTCCTCTGCCTTACCTTGCTTTCCTTACTTCCTCTTCTCTTGGTAGTGCTCCTCCAATAAAGGAATCATCTGAACAAGAATCCCTGTCTCCTCATTCTACAGAGTTGGAGTTAAGACACTTCCAATATTAGCTTTCTATTGCTATAAAACAAATTATAACAGACTTCATGCCTTAAAACAGCACACATTTATTATCTCACATTTCTGTGGGTCAAGAGAGACTAGGCATGGCTTAGCTAGGTCCCCTGTGAGACAGCAATCAGCCAGCTGGGGTGGGGGTTCTAATCAGAATGTTTGATCTTCCTAGTTCACTCATGTTGTGGGCAGAATTCATTTCCTTTCAGTAGGAATGAGGGCTTCATTTTCTTGCTGACTGTCAGTTTGCTAAAATACTTGTAGGAACTGAGCTGGAAATCCCTTCCATGTAGATCCCCTACCATAGTCATCTGCTTTACCAAAACCAGCAGGAAAGAGAGAGCCATTGTTTTATGTAACACAATCATGTTCATATATAATCATGTACGTCCCATCACTTTTGCTATATCCTATTGGTTAAAAGAGAGTCACAAGTCCTTCCTACATTGCAGAGGAGGGGGTCATGCAGAAGCATGAACATCAGGAAGTGACGATTTTAGGGTCTACTGCAGGAATTTTCCTGCCAATTAAGACTCCTAGCCAATTAAGACTAGTTTGCTTGTTTTTGAATTTTATGTATTTAAGATCATACACCTTGTATTTTTTGTGCTGATTTTATTTTTTCCCAATCATTTTTGTTCATATGAATACCCACAATTTCTAAAATCATTTATTTTATTTTCAAGATTCATCTGTGTTTTGTATGTGGTTGCAGCTTAGTCATTTTAATTTATTTGTAATATTCTATTTATTGAAAACCAATAAATTATATTTTATTCTACTATTGTTGGACATTGTGTTGGTTTGATTGTTTCCATTTTTGCTATTGAACTTTTATAAATATAATTGTGCAAGTGTCCAGATGCACATATGTCTTTTCTGTGGGACCATGCTTCTTGAAACTTATTAGCATGCTTAAGAATCATCTGATGGACTTGTTAAAACCCATATGGACCCAACCTTAGAGTTTTTGTATCAGAAGGTCTTGATGGGGAATTGCATCCCCACATGTTCTCAGGTGATACTGATGCTGTGGATCTGCAGTACACACACTTGAGGAACCACTGCCCTGGAATGCATTCTTAGGTGTGAAATTGGTAGGTACTGGTATTTGTTAGTACATATATCTGGTAAATTTAACATTTTTCCCTCATGCAGACCATTTCTCTAGTAATTCTTTGTCTTAAAATGTGTTTTGTTTAATATCCCTACATTTATTATAGCTTTGGGGGGTTTGATTGATCGTTTTAAAATCATTTTACTTCCAAGTTTTCTGTAAACTCCAATTTCAAGGGGCTTATAGCTAGCTATTATTTTTTATTTATTTTTAAAAAAATTTGTCTATTTATTTTTAGAGAGAGGGGAAAGGAAGGCGAAAGAGAGAGAATGAAACATCAATGTGTGGTTGCCTCTCGTGACCCCCTACTGGGAACCTGGCCCACAACCCAGGCATGTGCCCTGACTGGGAATTGAACTGGTGATGCTTTGGTTTGCAGGCCCATGCTCAGTCTACTGGGCTACACCGGCCATGTCATAGTTATTATTTTTTAAATCAATATAACAATCATTGCTTTTTAACTTTGCCATGTAGTTAATTTACAGTTAATGCAATTACTAGAATATTTGGGTTTAGGTTTATTATACTTTCATGTGATTAATAATTGCTTTGCCTATTCTATTTTCCTTTTATTCTTTGCTGTTATACATGCAGATACATATATACACACATATAAACATAAAAGCATACATATCCACAATAAATGTACACAATTGTATATATTTAAGAGTTTAGAAATTATAAATTTTTTAAAAGAGTGGAAGGGAGGGAGAAAGAGAGGGAGAGAAACATCAATGTGTGGTTGCCTCTTGTGCGTCCCCTACTGGGGACCTGGCCCACAACCCAGGTATGTGCCCTGAATGGGAATCAAACCAGTGACTCTTTGGTTCCTAGGCCAACACTCAATCCACTGAGCCACACCAGCCAAGGCTGGAAATTATAATTTTTTAAACATATCTATTAATGGGTATACCCTAAATATAAAAAAATATGCACCTACAATTTATCAAATACGACTAATCCTCTTTATCTGAGTTGTTCTTTTGGAAAGTACAAGGATTTTAGAAAACTTTATTCAATTATCCCCCCCAAATTATATGCTGTTATTCTGTTTTAATTGTATATATATATATATACAATAATATATATATATATTATTTTGGTTATGCTATTACAGTTCAGTTTTTTCTCCCCTTTATTCACCTCATTCCTGCACCTCACTCCTACCAGTATTACCCTTCCCCCTTAGTTCATGTCTGTGGGTCTTACATATAAGTTCTTTGGCTTTTCCATTTCCTATACTATTATTAACCTCCCCCTGTCTATCTTGTTCCTACCATTTATGCTACTTATTCCCTGTACCTTTTTCCTCCATTCTCACCACTCTCCTGCCATGCTGATAATCCTCAATGTGATCTCCATTTCTGTGATTCTGTTCCTGTTCTAGTTGTTTGCTTAGTTTGTTGTTTTGTTTTTTTAGGTTCACTTGTTGATAGTTGTGAGTTTGTTGTCATTTTACTGTTCATATTTTTGATCATCTCCTTTTTCTTAGATAAGTCCCTTTAACATTTCATATAATAAGAGCTGGATGATGATGAACTCCTTTAACTTGACCTTCTCTGGGAAGCACTTGATCTGCCCTTCCATTCTAAATGATAGCTTTGATGGATAGAGTAATCTTGGATGTAGGTCCTTGCTTGTCATGACTTGGAATACTTCTTTCCAGCCCCTTCTTGCCTGCAAGATTTCTTTTGAGAAATCAGCTGATAGTCTTACGGGCACTCCTTTGTAGGTAACTGTCTCCTTTTTTCTTGCTGCTTTTAAGATTCTCTCCTTATCTTTAATATTGGGTAACTTAATTATGATATGTCTTGGTATATGCTTCCTTGGGTCCATCTTCTTTGGGACTGTCTGAGCTTCCTGGACTTCCTGGAAGTCTATTTCATTTGCCAGATTGGAAACCCCTCAAGCTATTGTTAATTTTATTTTCTGTAATTGATGTTTATTTAAATTTACCACATATGTAACCATTTTTTTTTTTGCTCATCATGCCTTTCTGCATTTCTGAACTTCAGTCTCCATGAATGTAGGCAGAATGATTGTTTTATTGTCTATACCTGATAATTCTAAAATCTGGATTCCCAATGAGTCTTTCTGTTTTACTTCCTTATTTTGCTCATTTTGTCTTAAGTGTCTCATTACCTCTCTTTGTTGAATATTGCATTCAAAAACTACTTTAAAAAAAAATTTGAGGCCTGGAATATTGGTTGTTTTCTAGAGAGGATAAAAATGGTCAAGGCCATGTCAGCAACGGAATGCACTTGAAAGGACTGAGGGACTATTTACAGAGTGCTGTGGGATAAGAAAAGAACAAGCACTGCTGAGTCACGAGTGGGCATTTAAAGGAATGAGAGGAGGTAGCAGTGGAGGATCAATTATGGAGTGTTACTTGTAGATGGATACACCAAAGTAGGATGGGGAAGCGATGCCCTAACTTCTCTGTCCTCCCCATCTCTGACCTCCTGACCATGCTTCCCTTTCTCCACAACCAATCAGAAGCCAGATCCCTCAATTAGGGGTTAATGACACTGTAGCAAAGAGCAGGGAAGAGAAGGGTAGAAAGGAGATCTGGAGAGCACATATGAAATAATAAGTATAGTGGTAGTATTTTTGCTCCCTTAGGCTCTTTACTAGGGACAAAGCTTGAGTTTTGGAGGACATTTAACTAACACACTGGAATATAGTCCCAGCTCTCACTGTCACAGTAGAGCCTCCAGACCTGAACCCAGAGGTGTGGCAACTTAACCAAGTCTCCTGGTGGATACTGTGCACCACCCTGTTCAGAGTGAGTCCACTAAAAGCAAAGCTTCTCCTTTCAGTAACCTTCAGTTAATCTGTAAAATCTGGTCAGAAGCACTGCTCAGCCCTAATGTTCTCTGTTCTACACATGATTATACACTCCCTTTTGATGTTTTTATCAGGAATTTTGGAGGCAGGTGTAGATATTTTCTTTATCATTTGTAGGAGGGTTGGACAGAGGTTGGCAAAACATGGTTAATGAGATAAATCCAGCCCAATGCTTACTTTTGTGAATAAAGTTTTATTGAGAAAAAACACACGTATTTGTTAACTTATTGCCTATGGCTGTATTCTTGCTGCAATGGCAGAGGTGAGTAGTTGTGAAAGAGGCACTCCGACCCACATAATCCTTAATATTTCTTATGTAGCTCTTCACAGAAGAAGTTTGTTGAATCCTGGTATGCATTCCCACCATTTTCTGAAACCAGTCATTTCACAAAAAATATTTAAAATAGATATAATTCACCAGTTTGAGGCATCTTCAATATACCCTCTAATTAAGTTTTAGTGGCAAGCTTGACTAGACTGAGTTTCTTTTCCTTATTATTACAGATCTATCTAATGATAGTGATATTAATGACACATTCGGTGCTCAAACTGAAGTTAATTGGAGGGAAAATTAGTAGAAAGGAGTCATCTAGATTACTGGAAAAGATAATCAAACTGCCACTGATATAGATAAATGTAAAACTATAACTTCAAACTTATTAAAAATCTGATCAAGAGATTTAATTAAATGTACACACAAATATATATGGATTTATAATAATTTAAATCATGTTTTGATAATTCTAGCCCCTACAATGTGGTTGATATTGTGCTAGGATTTTTATGTGCAGTATCCCTATGATGTTTCAGTTTCTGTTGAGTTAATTATAATTCCTTTCCTTTTACAGATAGATGGGTAGACTGAATTCCATAGAGTTTGAGTAATGTGGTTGTGATCTCAAGCTTGCAGGTTACAGTCTTGAGGTTTGGATCCACTTTAGAGTAAAAGCATCGAAAGGACCTTATGAGGCCATTTCAGGTACTTCTTTTAGACAGCAGGCCATGCAGCCCCCACAGGTTACATTCATTTCAAACACAGTAACAGTCCCACATTTTACTTTTTGTTTCTGTTGTACACTGAAACAAAAATCATATGGATAAGGAGGAAAAGAAAATATTTTCTTTAAAGTAGCAGTGGGCCAGATCTGATTGATTTGGGCTGAGGGATACTGACAACTCAACAGTAGCCAGTGAAATTGCCTTCCCGACAGAAGTGTTTAAGCCTGGCCTAGAGGGCTGCAGTTGGCTCAAGTCTGCTGCATGGATTCTTTGCAGTGCTTCTGAAGCAATGCAAGTCTTTGAGGTATCTTTTGACTCTGTTATGTATTTATAATGTTCATAAATATCAAAGAAGTGGAGGACAAGTTTGGAAACTTTAGCTAAACTACAGATACGTTCTGGAGAATTATAATTGCATTTTTTAAAGTTATACTTTCTGTGTACTTTCCTTTTTATTTTTGTTTATTTATTTTATTTTTATTATTGTTTTCCACTTACAGTCACCCCACCTTTTTCCCCATTGCTCTTCCCTGCCCAGCTCCCCCACCTGCTTCCACAGTCAATCCCCACCCCATTGTCCATGCCCTTGAGTCCTCTATTCATGTTCCTTGACCTGTCCCTTCCCCTTTATTTTCCTGTTGTACCCCATCCTCCCAGCCTTCTGATCACTGTCAGTTTGTGCTTTATTTCCACGTCTCTGGTTCTGTTTTTGCTCACTAGTTTGTTTTGTTGATTAGGTTTCCCTTACAATTGAGATCCCATGGTATTTGTCTTTCACCACCTGACTTATTTCACTTAGCATAATGCTCTCCAGTTCCATCCATGTAGTCACGAAGGGCAGGAGTTCCTTCTTTCTTTCTGCTGTGTAGTATTCCATTGTGTAAATAAACCACCATTTTTTAATCCACTCATTTACTGATAGGTACTTAGGCTGTTTCTAGCACTTGGCAATTATAAATAATGCTGCTATGAACATTGGGGTGCATAGGTTCTTTTGAATTTATATTTCAGGATTGTTAGGGTAGAATCCCAGAAGTGGGATCACTGAATCAAAGGCAGTTACGTTTTTAGTTTTTCAAGGAAATTGCCTACTATTTTCCACAGTGGCTGTACCAGTCTGCATTCCCACCAACAGTGCACTAGGGTTCCCTTTCCTCCACAACCTCACCATCACTTGTTTGTTGATTTGTTAATGATGGCCATTCTGACCAGTGTGAAGTGGTATCTCATTGTGGTTTTAACTTGCATCTCTCTGATGGCTAGTGATGCTGAGCATTTTTTCATGTGTCTCTGGGCCCTCTGTATGTCCTCCTTACAGCAATGTCTGTTCAGGTCTCTCTAAAACATTTTTTTCCCTGTAAATTTCTAAAACTATCCCTAGCCTAATCTGAACAACTGGAAAGTATTTGTCTTCTAAAATCCTTCTGATTTTTAGGTATCTGTGCCTTTCTAATGTTCTCAATTGCTTTTCAAGCAAGGTTTTTGTACTTAGGACTTCATTTTGCTTTAACTTTGCCAAAAATTTTCCCTGAGTGTGAGGCCATGAAGAAACTATTTTAGCCCCTAGAAAGACAACTACATCTTGACTGGTAAATAATAGAAAATGGGGTTGTTTCTGCAGAAGCCCATAGGCTTAACTTTAGCAGCTATGAACACTACAATAGATATAACATGTTTTTGTTTCTAAAATTATTAAGTAAAAATAAACATCAGTAAATGAGTATATCAAAAAACTATGGTACATTTACACAATGGAATACTACACAGCAGAGAGGAAGGAGGAGCTCCTACCCTTTGTGACAGCATGAATGGATCTGGAGAATATTATGCTAAGTGAAATAAGCCAGGCTGTGAAAGACAAATACTATATGATTTCACCTATAAGTGGAACCTACTCAATAAAACAAACAGGGAAGTAAAATATAACCAAAGACATTGAAATTAAGAATAAACTAACAGGAACTAGAGAGTAGGTAGGAGAGCATAATGGGGGCAAATGGGGAAGGGTTTTCAGGAACATGTATAAAGGACACATGGACAAAGCCAAAGGCAGATAGGATATAGGGTGGGAGGTGGGGATGGCTGGGGTTGGGGGGAGTGGTGGAGTGAAAATGGAGACAACTGTATTTGAACAACAATAAAAAATACATAATTAAATTATCTATAATGTTATGCTAGTAGGTATGTTTATACATCATAATTAACCTGAGGTAAAAAAATGAGCCAAGGAAGTGACTGAACCACTGCAATACTTCCAGTGTTAGTGTTTCATCCTTTCCTTACCCAGTTTTTGCTCCAGCCTCCCAATATTTTTGCTGTACAATGTATTTATCATGAAGAGAATATCATGTACAATGTATTTATCAAGAGAATATATAGGAGACTGTAGAAAGGCAGAAATCTTAATGCTTTTATACTAAGGAAACTATCAAATCAGAGAACATCACTGGGGAATTAATTCATTTAGAGATGTGAATATGTAATCTCAACATAATATAGCATGAGAGATTACTGAAAGTTGATCTCTACTATCTCTAGAAGGACTGACTGGTACTTGTCCTACATAGCTTGAAAATATTGAAAAAATTTTTGTGAGTTACTATTATATGTCTTCTGTAGGACAAAAATAAAATAGGGGGATGGCCTAGAATATTTTTATATGACAATGAAATGGTTCTTCAGGGTGGAGAAAATGATCAGAAGAAAGAATATCAGTACCTTCAACTTTCAGTTTGCTGGAAATAATTTGTTCAGTTTCAAACCTCTGGTGCAATAGACTAGAGGTGGCACTAAAGTAAAAGCGGATGCATGGGCCTGCATAAGTAGCTCAAGTTCAAGTGTTGGTCAGCAGAGGATATTGGTGTCTATCATGTGTCACCCCGAATCAATGTATTGGCACAATTCTGGTGACTCAATTTCATGTGATACTATAAATTTAAAAAATTGCCAGCCAAGGGTCCCTAGACCTCCTTGAGGGATGAGGTCAATGTCATGAGTGAGGTAGAGGATTAGAAAGCATTGATAAGGTGGCAAACAGGGACCAAAATAGGTGCCTAGTTTCAGGCATCCCATATGGATCACAATGCCAGTTTTGACTGGTTTTACTCACTGGAGAGAGGCAGAAAATATTAAGGAAGGCCCTCTCAAGCATGGGATTGAGGCATTATTAGGTAAGGCTCTTCTTGCCTAGGTGCTATTGGAGGGGTAAGTTCTAGTTTCAGCTATTACAAATAGATCTGTTATGGATAACTGTGTGGTGATTGTGGAGGGGTGAAGGGGGCACAAGGGGGGCAAATGGCAATGAAAAAATGAATTGAAAAGTAAAACAACAAATTAAGCTACAATGGACATTCTTGGTTCACGCATGAACTGATTTCTGCTGACTCAATACTTAGGGCGTAAGTACTTGATTATAATTACTTAGTTATAATTGAACATAACATGCATATTCACTTTAATAGATGCTGACAGTTTTCCAGAGGATTTGTGTCAAGTCACACTCCCAGTACCATGATAAAATCTATTTTCTACATTATTGTCAACATTTGGTGAGGCCATATCATTTTTTTAAATTTAGCTAATCTGATGGATTTAGTGATATCTCATGGTGGTTTTCATTTAGATTTTCCTGATGAATAATGATACAGAGTGCCTTTTCATGTGTTTATTGGCCATGTTTATATCCATGTTGATGAAGTACCTGTTCCTATTCTTTGTCTCATTTCTATAAGATTTTTTTTCTTATTGATTTGCAGGAACTCTCAATATGTATCTTTAATACTAGTCTTTTATTGGCATTTGTATTGCACAAATTTTTATTCTATGTCACGCTTGCACTTTAATTCTTGTAATGGTGTCTTTGATAAATGTTTTGTTTGATTTTCAATGAAATCAAATTTGTCAACATTTTTCTCTTTCATTAGTACAATACTTTTTTCTTCTTGAGAAATCTTTGTTTAGCTAAAGGATATGAATATACGAGGTCTGTCCAAAAATTATCCATCCATATAACATGAAAAATAAAGACATTTTTTGAAGAAGATAGAAGATACAAGAGACATTGTACATAGGACAATGGCACCTCAGTCCTCTTCGAAGTAGGCACCTTGAGACCTCATACATTTCTCCCAATTGCCATCAGCTGCCCCATCATATTTTCTTCTGAATCTCCTCAAAGATCTGGCATCTCTTTCTTTTCAAAGCTGATTTTTGTTTTGAGAAAAGCCAGAAGTTGCAAGGTGCCAGATCTTGGGTTGCAGGGGGTCTGAGTCACCTGGGTGATTTGATGTTTTGCCAAAACCTCTGCACACAATGTTATGCATGAATGGGCAATTGAAATGGCCACACAGTACATATGCTCTGTCAACAGCATCTACTGTCCGCATTGACTAGTGCAGTGAAGTTGCCATTGTTCAAGCATGCACATTCTACTCTACTCTCCTTGGCTGCCAGGTTACATCAATGTCATACAAACCATTCTCATTATATTAACAATGCCTGGGCTTTTTATGGACATTGTATTCTTTTTTATTTTCTTCTAGATGATTTATTGTTTTACTATTCTCCTTATTCTAGCTCTTGCATCAGTTATTGAAAAGAACATTCTTTCCTCACAACACTGCACTGGCATATTTGTGGGAAAGCAAGTGACAGTGTAAGTGTGATTCTGGGATCTCTTTTCTGTTACAGTGGATCTTTTTCTTTTAGATTGGTGCCAGTACCCCAATATTTGACTACTGTAAGTACATAAGATATCTTAATATCTGGGAGTGTGTTGCTTCCAAAGCTATTTTTTCCTAAAATATTTCTTTACTACTCTTTATCTTTTTGACATCATTCTTCCCTTTGTACTTTAATGGGATTTCTCTAGGATAATTTTTCTTCTTCCTGAAAAACTTTCTTTAGTGTTTTATTTCAATTTATGTATCTTGACAATATATGATGTGAGATTTATTTGTCTAAAATTTCTTTATTTTGCCTTCATTTATGATGGATACATTTACTAGGTATTGAATTTTACTGACAGGTTTTAAAAAAGTACTTTCAAGATTTCAAGGTTTTTTTTTTTCACTTATTAATTTTGGTGAAAACTTAGCTGTGGCCCTTATTATTGGTTTTCTTTTGAGGAGAATTTTATATTTCATTCCATTTTATTTCCCTCTGTAGCTGCTTTTTATTTAAAAATTTTAGAACAGTTTTAGATTGACAGAAAAAACTGCAAAGTTAATACAGATTGTTTCCATATCATCTGCACCCAGTTCCCACTGTTATTAACTTCTTATAATAATATGGTATACTAATTAAAATTCCTAAACCAATATTGATACAGTATTAACTAAAGTCCATACTTTATTTAGATTTCCTAATTAAATGCATCTTTTTAAAATTAAATTTATTGGGGTAAACATTTCTATGATAAATGATCTTTACATTGCATTGTGTGCCAACCACCTGAAGATAAATCATTGCATCTATCAAATTCTCAAAGTCAGTTGTCATTACAGTTGTCATTACCTACAAAGTCGGTTGTAGAACTTCTATTTGATTTTTTTTATTGAATCTCATTCTCTGGTGAAATTTTACAGTTTTGCTCCCATTTTCTTAACATTTTAATCATAATTGCTTTTGAAATGCATCCAAGAATTTTACTTTATTTATTTTATTGAATTTATTGGGATGACATTGGTTAATAAAATTGTGTAAGTTTCAAGTGTAATCATAGTTACTTTAAATCCCTTCCTAATATCTCCGACATTTGTTTCACCCATGGCACTGTTTCTATTTTATCATTTTCTTTTGGTTTTTGATCATGTGGTTTTCAGTCCTGGCATGTCTTTTGGCATGTGTGCTGGACATTGTGTAATAGCATTTAGAATAAGTGATGTTAACTTTCTCCAGAAAATACTCAGTTTCTCTCTCACATGCAAAGAAAGGAAGGACCAATTATCTTGCTATAGTCAGGTCTTGGTTTCAGTCTTTCTTAGGGTGGTTTGTCCTTTTTTTAATGAGGTAGCCTTTAGGGGCTTATCTGAAATCTTGGGTTGTTTACTAGGAACTCTTGCCTTGGTAGGCCCTAACCCCAGCCTTGTTACTCCAGCAACACAAAATTCCAGATATCTCTGCTCAGTGTCTTAGCCACTGAGTCTTACTTTCCACTTTTCTTCTTGGTGTCTTGCACATGGAGCTTAGTTGTCAGCCAATGTCTCATAGGTAAATTGTACATAGAATTTCTAACTCCTGTGCAGTTCCTTCCTTTCTGTGATATTGGCCAGGGAAATCTGTGCACCTCCAAATTCTAACTTCTGCATCCTTAACCTGATGGAACTGCCTCCTGCTCTAGGAACTGCTTCCTGCTCCCTTCCCTGTGCTGCATGTTGGTAAATGCCCCAGAGAAAAACTACAGGCAGGTTTGAGTCTCACCTCAATGAGCTCACTTTCTGTCTGTGATATTGATGTTTCAAGCTTTGTCTTCTTTGGATGACAAAGAAGGAAATAAGTCACAGTTTTTCTTAAAATAATCCTCTGTGCCACAATGGGAGAGTTTCATTGGTCCTACTCCATTTCTAGTCCCAACGTTTTTCCATCTTCTTCCTTATCCCTGCTCTCTTTCTTATTCTCTCATTTTCTTTTTTTCCTCTTTGACAAAAACAAATTCCTTGCTTATCTTATGCAGAGTACTGTTCCTTTTTTTAAAACGTTCTCTTGTCACCCTAACCTGCAGGATCCATTTTCTATCACGTCTTTAATTTTCCAAGTGAAGGAAGTTTTTGTTTTAGGAGGACTTCTGATTTGGTTGTAAGGAAATATTCTCCCTACCCTGACCTCAAAAGTTGCCTTTTCTCCACATGCTCCCTAACACTTGTTGTATGTTGATTTTTTGATGATAGCCATTCTGACCAGTTATAATTTGCCAATGACTAGTGATGTTGAACATCTTTTCATATGTCTATAGGCCATCCATATGTCCTCTTTGGAGAAGTATCTATTCAGGTCTCTGCTCACTTTTAATTAAAATTTTTGGGGTTTTTTTGGTGCTGCAATTTTTAAGTTCTTTATAAATTTGGGATATTAACTCCTTTTCAGATGTACTGGAGAATATGATCTTTCATTCAGTGGGTTGTTTTTCCATTTTGTTGATGGTTTCCTTACTGTGCAAAAACATTTTAGGTTAATGTAGTTCCATTTATTAATTTTTTCTTTTGTATTCCTTGCCTGACGAGATATATCAGATAAAATATTGCTATGATCAATGTCCAAGATTTTTACACACTGCCAGAATATACTCAAGGGGAAAAAGCTATAAGCATTTTCATTAAGATCAAGAATAAGATAGGGATGTCTGCTTTCACCTCTCTCATTAAACATAGTACTGGAAGTCCTAGCCACAGCAATCATACAAGAAGAAGACATAAAAAAACATCCAAATTGTAAAGGAAGAAATAAAACTGTCTTTATTTACAGATGACATAATAATGTACAGAGAGCCCTAAAGATTCCACCAAGAAACTAATAAAACTGATAAATGAATTCAGTAAAGTAGCAGGATAGAAAATTAATATCCAGAAATCAGTTGCATTTTATATGCCAATAATGAACTATTAGAAAGGGAAATTAGAGGGAGAAGATGGCGACGTGGTAGGAGGGAGCACACGCCGCCTCCCGTTTCAAAAGACAGAAAAACCTAACCATACTAAAGAGGACATTGCAGCTTACATGAAAATGAGAAATCAAAATTGTAGCGGACACGGAAAGAC
>JAPYXV010002860.1:0-12768 GCA_028533065.1 Trachops cirrhosus
TCCTGACGGTGGCTGGGTGAGGACTCATGTTCCCGTCTCACAGATGAGGAGGCTCAGAGCCCAGAGTATCTCCGGAGAACCCGTTGCCCCAGGGACCCAATGGCCTACCCCTGGGCCTCAGCCCCCTCGGGGAGGGTGCTGCGGTGGGTGGACCTCAGTTCCAGGGCCGACACTCGCAGACCCTGGGCAGAGAGCCGGGAGCTGCTGCCCTGGGTGGACCCGCCCCCGACCACAGCCATCTCCCGAGGTCCCTTGGCCGCTTATCAGCCGAGGTTCGCCTCTCTGAGTTGCCCCCCACAGGGCCGGGTGCACCACCGCACAGCCCCGGGGGACACCGTAAAGGCCTGTGCCAGGTGGGGCCACGGGGAGGCAAGAAGTGCCCGCAGGCATTCGGGTTCGGGACGCTGCGCCCCCGGCCCACGGACAGGCCCTGACAAATCTTAATTCCGCACCAGCGCTCCCAGCCACCCGCTGAGTGAGCCGGCCTCCCGGTTCCTGGCTTCCTTCTGGCCGCGGCTCAGACTCTGCCTCTGATTCACGATGGGCCAGCCATCTGTGCCAGCCAGAAGCCCGAGTCTCCGGGCTGAAGGAGCTTTTAGGAATAAATCCAAACAAAACTTTAAAAAGTCACACTTAATCACACTTTCTCTTTGTGTCTGGGACCCAGCCCAAGCACTGATTTGCAGCCGGTTAGCAAGACTTGGAATCTGCAGAGTTATTCTTTGTATTTATGTAGCTCATACGTCTCCCTTGACTGGGGGGTTGTCTCCATAAATAGTCCCCGGCAGGAGCGCGTGAGCGTGGGCTTGCTGGCGTCGGCGACGCTCATATTTCAGAAATGGCTGAATCGACGGAGGCGGATTTGGGCTGAGACACCTCATTGCCTTCTGCAGTCTTACTTGGCTCCCTGGTGCCTGCGGCCCATTCGCTCCTTTTCTCCTCATCTGCAGTGCCCTTGACCTTTCTCAACCTCCCACGTGCTGTGCGTTAGCTGGGTCTCGGTGGCGGGTACCGGGGGGATCCCCGCTCTTCCTTATCGGAATGCCCTGCTATGGGTATTCCACTTCGATTTTAGAAGCGAGGACAGTGAGGTGGAGAAAGGGTCAACTGGACAGGGTCATTCACCTGAGGGGGGCTGGGATTTGAACCTCTGTCTGTGGTTCTCCAAGTTCATGTCTAACCTCCACACCGCATGTTTCAGACCAAACAGGAGACCTCGGAGCCCAAGGTGGAGCTGGACCCAATGCTGGTGCCTCCAGAGGTTGGCGGGACGCGGTTTTGGAATAGTGCGTAGTTGTGGCGAGGCTGAGACACACCACTGTGTCCCCATCCGGGTCAGAGAGGGCGGGGTGGCTTCCAGGGAGGGAGGGGCTTCATCTGTCTGGGGACTCAGGCCTCGGCTTCTCTAGGGACCTGACAGCTCAGGGGGGACTCTCAGCGAGGAGGCCACCCAACACCCCCTGGTGATGGGAGGGGAGGGGAAGGTGGCCGGAGGAGGACACTGCGAGTAAGGAGGCCCTTGGGTGTCAACGGGGGACGGGGAATACATGAGGTTGGCAGGATTGCCATGAAAATAGACAGAGGCTGTGGATGAGGGATGAGGAGAAATTCTTCATGGAAGATGTTGCTTAAGAAAGGGAAAATTAAGATTCAAAACATCCATTTTAGCAGCTCTCCAACTCAGCCTTTTGTAGTAAATTCTGGTGAAGTCCACCCAGACAAGAGCAGGCTCCAGAAGGGGGCCCGATTCCTTCTCTCTGGGTGGGCAGAGGGCTGAGGGGTGAGTGGGGGCCGTGCGGGGGTCCCAGGGCTGCCGGGCCTCAGAGGAAGGCGCCGTTGTCCCTGGTGCCACCGTCCCTGGTACCACTGTCTACACCAGAGGAGCATCTGGACCTGCATTTCAGTTCCAATCTTTGGAAAATGTTGAAATTGTACAAAGTATCATTTCCAAAGGTAATCGCTCTTTCTGTGTAGAATATTCTGTTCATCAGGACGACCCTGCCCCAGTTATTTCGGGGAAAACGTGCTTGTCTGGGAGGCGCCGTCGGCAATGACTCACGCACTGCTTTATTACAGTTTTAGCATAACAGAATGAAAGGAAACATTTTGTGTTCTGGAGAAATGTCTACATGGATCCAAATGTGACCAAGAGCATCCCCTCCGCTTCTGTTCCACTTTCCATCCAAATCGTGTGTGTCCGTTACTCACACAGACACAGCGCGGAGAAGCCCATCCCCGCCAGCAGGGGCGCTGTGCCCCTGCCCGGGTCTGGGTGTGTGCAGGCCACCCTCGGAGAGGCTTGGGAACATAGGGGTCCCACCCTGTTCCTGGGTCTCCCCCGATGCCCTCTGCCACTCAACAAGGCTGGGTTTCCCTCGGCTGGTGGGCACCCCGGAGATCAGGCAGAAATGGGGCCAGTCTTGCTGGGGTGGCGGGGGACAAGCCGTAGTGACACACCCCGCCCCCAAGGCCCTGGGGGGCGTTCAGAGTGTTGTTAGTGGAGCATCTGCCCTTGTAATCGAAGGCTCTAGAGAGGAAGGTCTAGCCTCACCCAGGCTGCCCTCACCGGGCTTCATGGGGGAGCTGGGGAGAGGGCTCAGCAATGACATCACACCCACGTCAAGGGTCGGGGCCTCCGCACTGGGAAGCACAGGGTCCGGGTACTGGCTGGGTGACTTTGGATGGGTGCCCTCCCTTGGCTGGGCGTTCCGTCCCCGCCTGCTCAGAGGAGGAAGCAGATCCCCCATGTCTGGCCCCTGGCAGATGCTGCCAAACTGCGAATTCCCTCGTCCCCCCCACCCCAATTCCCTCGGACCCCAGGAGACCCCAGCCTGGGGAGGGAGCGCGGGGTCGCCCTGAGACCAGGGCAGGGACGATTCCTGCTGCTCGGAGCTGAGAGGACAGCCCACCTCTTTAGGGCCCTCAGTGGCCGGAGGCAGATCGCCTGTGACCGGGCTCCATTAGGGACAAAGGTTTCGAGGACATCAGGAGAACCGGCCCGTTTCTGTGCCATCGTTTTAGTGGTAACACTCTGACAGGGTGGGTTCTTACAGCCACTTACACATGCGAACCCGAGCCCACACGCACAACGCCCTACCTGCACACGCCCGCACACACGAAACATGCACACACCCGCACACACGAAACATGCACACACATGCCTGCACACACACCCACACCCACATGTGATGCAGGGAGGGGCGGTGGGCCGCGGCGGGGGTCTTGGTGCTGCAGCCCACTGGGACAGGGCCACTGGGGGTCCACGGGAAGGGGCCCGGGGACAAGCGTGTTGCCACCTGACTGGAGCAGGTGGGGCAGGGCCCTGCGGCCAGCCTGGAACCCATCGCCGGCGTCCCCTCTGTGGGGCAGTCAAGGCCACAGCCTCAGTCTGCACCCTGCGACCTCACTGGGGAGGGTGAGGTCCGGCCGCCAGCCTTCCGTCCCTCCGCTGACTGCCGTCAGTGCTGGCGGCTCCTTGTTCATCACTTGCTCCTCCCTTCCTTCCTTCCTTCCTTCCTCAGGGCTAAGGGTCACCTTTCCAGTCCGGCCACGTGGTGGGGACAAAAGAGGGTTTGCAGTGGGTGGGACGGTGGCCCAGGCAGACCCTTGTACACCGCCGGAGACTGTGACTGTGCTGTGTTTGGAGAGAGGGTCCGTGCAGCTGCCACTAAGGATCCTGAGATGAGATCATCCTGGACCGTCCGTGTCCGCCCAGCGGCAACTCTCCCGGTGGGAGAAATGGACACAGACAGAGAGGACGAGAGTGACCGGCCCCAAGCCAGGGAGCACCTGGAGCCCCAGCAGCCGGACGACGAAGGGACAGGGTGTTCCCTGCGGCCACTGCGCGGCTGGTGGCCGGCGAACACCCAGGTCTTGGACCTCTGGCTCCAGAACCGTCAGAGAGTGTTTCTGTCGTTTCAATCCGCCGAGTTTGGGGTGGGGGCGGGGCGCAGGGCTGTCTCAGAGCCTCGGACATCTGTGACCGCTGACCGCGACCCTCCTGAGTGTCCACAGCTGGGGCCATGAGTCACGCCTGGATGTCAGGAGGCCAGGGCCCCCGGGGGACACTGGAAACTTCCAGGTGTAAAAGCATTTCCAAAGTGGTCCCTGGTCAATGTCCGCTTTGCGGGGACCCTGTCTTTGCCGGGGACAGTCCGACCACTTGGGGAGCAGGGGCCTTTCCTTCCGGCTGGTGGGGTGGGGGCAGGCAGCCCCCTGCTCCCCCCTCCAGCTGCACCTCTGTTGTCTGCTCTCCGAGGGCTTCTTCCATGCCAGCCCCACCCCGCCCGGCCTTTCAGATGTGTTATTTGGGGGACTGTCACCGCCCCTTTGGAGGTGGCAGTGACGGATGTCATTTCTGCTTTGTGGATGGAAGAGAGTCGCGGGATTCGGCCACGCTCCCCTGGGTCACTTGGGGCGGACACGGGACCTGCTTGGTCCTCCCGGAGCCCTGAGCCAATCGCCCAGGCAGCACGGTGGGTCGCGGTGGACGGGGAGGGGACACATCTGTTTCCGAGGTTGTCCCTGTTGGGGTCCGGGCTTGTCTGGGCTCGCCCTCCCTCGCAGCCTGGCTGTCCCGCCACGGGGCTTGGGGGTCCCAGACACGACCGCGTGACAACATCGCCCCGACGACGTACACCTTGCTTTTTCAATCAATCAATAAAAACACCACCGCGGACTCGTGACAGTGACATACACGTCACCCAGCCACATGGGGGATTTTGCACACACGCATTTGTCTAGTTTGGGGCGGTTTTTGGAATGTTGCATTAATTTAATTTGTTGAGATTTGACTCGATTAAAGGCTATTGATCGGGGGGGTCTCAAATTGCTGCCATTTGTCAATAGCGCCTCGCTGGAGAAATCTCATTGGTAATAAATCAAGTCCTGGCTGTTCAATATGTAGTTATTACAGTCGGGTTGGAGATGCGGCTCCCCTCTGGCACGCGGTGACAGATGAACGCCATTAAAAGTGGCAAACACTCCTTTCAAAGAGTTTGTGATTTGCTTTTATTTGAACTTTTCTCCCCCCGCCCCCATTTGGGTCCAAAGAGGGAAGTTCTTTGAACTTCGTTACTTTGTTGTCAAGTCTCCGGGAGGATGGTCGGGATCTGGGTGGGACATCTTGCCCCTTCCTCAGACCCCCCCGGTCCCCGGGAGGTGACACAGGGGACCGGGTCCACATGGCAGGTGATGCTGGGTGTCAGCGAGGACTGGACCAAGAGGGACGGCCGGTTTCCCAGAGCCTCTTGGAGGCAGAAATCGTGGCGTTAATCAATAAGCCACCCGATATTTATGAATTGCCTTCTTCGTGTGTGCGGCTGGGCGACAGGCTCGGTAAATATTTGTTAAGACATCATTTTGCATTTTGAATACGAAGGAGCGCTGGCGGATAACTGGGCCTGGAAGGACCGAGTGATGCGTCCCAGACAGAGGCCTGCTTCAGAGTGAAGCTGAGTCTTCCTGCAGGTCAGCGGGACCTGGGGAAAGAGGTCACTGTCGCCTCCCCCTGCCTCTCAGCCTGGCAGGGGGCACCAGTGTCCGGAGGTCAGACTCGGCGGAGTCAGGAGAACCTCGGGAGGTTCTTAGGTGCCTTTCCACCGCAGGGTTTGCCGTGCGTGGCCTGGCCTCCTCCGTCCCTTCCCAGGACACCGAGAGGCGGGTGGGCAGACTTCTGAGTGGTCATCCGCACGCCCTCGTCTCTGGCACCCAGGGAAAGGCCTTTGAAAGAGGCCCCTTGCCCTGCACCGTCCGTGTCGGTTTTGAACCCTGAGCACTGGCTGCCTTTCCCCCCCCTGCTCCTTTGTTTCTCTTTACTATGCAGGGCGGGTGCTGCCCTGGAGCAGGGGTCCTCTGTGGATGGTGCCCCGGGATGCGGGCACTGCCACAGGACCCTGTCCCCGAGCCTGGTCCCCAGAGGACGGACGGAATTTTGCAGATGGCTGATTGAATGAGGCAGCAGAGGCAGGGATTCCCGGCGGGACGCTGGGCAGAGGCTGCTGGGCCTGGAGTTCTATCACTGTTTTGTGCCTCGAAAGTCCCCCGTGGAGCTGTGCGGCCGGAGGGGCCTGGGTGCCGGAAAGGCCAGGCCCCTCGCAGCCCTGCCGGGGAGCAGGCGTGTGCTGGGGAAGCGAAGTCTTGGAGGGGAGCTCTCAGCCGACTCCAGGGCTGCGCCGGGAGCGCCCGAGGATGCGCCCCAAGCTGTTTGCAATACGGAGATGTCACCGAGGCTTGTTCCGTAGCATTGTTCTTTTATTCATAAGCCTGCGTCCCAGAGCCTTGTGAACGGCATTCCCCGCTTCGCACTAGCAGACCTGGCACGTCTGGTCGGGGATCCACGCTCCGGGTTTTGCTTGGAGGGCCACACGGGCTTGTGGGTCAATCGCTTTATTAGGCATCTTAAGGCTATGCCAATATGTGGGTTTTTTCCCCTAAAGCTCATGAAGGGTCCCCCTGCTGGGTGAGGGGCTGAGCTGGTCCCGAGCCCGCACAGGTGCCCCGCACGCCCTGTCCGCGGCCGACGCTCAGGCCTGTGGTAGAGGACTCGGGTCCGAGCCATCGTCAGTGGGCTGGAGCTGGCTTCCCCACTCCGACCGAGCAGTGCCTGCTGTGGGAGCCCGCAGCCACTCGGGGACAGAGGCAGAGAGACAACGCCTTCCATTTAAACCAGAACTTGCTTTGAGCGCAGGAAGAAGGTGCTGGTCTCGTAAGAAACACGGCCGACCAAGGACTTTGTCAGATCCGCTCTTCTTCACGTTACTTCCCTGAGTCAGAAGCCGACCACTTACATGCAAAAGAATCCCCTGGAAGGAACAGGAAAGACGGGGACACTGTGCTGTACCCCCTCACAAGCCCCCCATCAGCGTGCCAGAACTGGCTTGCGGGCAGAGTGCGCGCTGGCCTTCGGAAATCCAGATGGCCGAGCTCGCTTTGCGCAGTGTCTCACTGTTCTGGTAAGAATGAGATACATATTCATGGGCGAGCTCTAAAATATGAATTATACAATTTCGGTGATTCCAAATACGAGTTAAAAGCTCTTGCATCTGCATTTAAAACTGGCATCGCACAATATAAAGATGAATGGCAAAATCCATGCTAATAATTTAAAATTTAAATTTTTCCCCGCGTAGAATGATAGATACTACATAACAAATCAACATCGCCCAGCAAGTCGAGAGAGACTGTAGATGAAAAGAAATGGGCTCGTATTTCGGTGCCTCAGACGGCGGTGCTGTTGAGGCGTTTTAAACAGGCAGCACATCTTCCTCGGTGCTGGGTCGTCGGAGCCTACCGCCAGTCCCCGGCCTCAGCCACCCCCACCCCCCACCCCCGGGGCGAGCTCCCAGGCTGGGGCAGCAGGCCTCTGCCCCTCGCCTTCCCCCGACCCTCTCTGGTGGTCCTCTGCGTCTGAAGGCAGACGGTGTGAGTGAGGGTCCCTCTCTCGTGCCGCCGCAGTGGGGGAGTCCTCCCTGGGCCGTGCCCTCTGGTCCCAAGCGCACAACGGTTCTCTGTGTGTAGGGTCAGTAAAGACGAGCCGAGCTCCGGCCCGACCCTTGGCTGAGCCCCGGCAGCCACACAGGTGCTGAGAAGCTGATGGCACAGGTTCCTGTCGGTTCCTGTGGCTGTGCGCCCTCCCCCTCTCTGACGGGGTCTGCCCTGAGCTGCTCAGGTAACTTCTGGGGTGTGTGCGTGCGTGTGTGCGTGTGTGCGTGTGTGCATGCGCACTCAGATGGAGGGACAGATGGATGAACGTGTGGCGGGTGGATGGATGGACAGAAAGCTGAGTGGGTGGATGGGTGGATGGGTGATGAATGAATGAGTAAATGCTTTCTTCACACATTGACGGACGGCCGCTCTGTGTCAGCCAGAGAGACGGGCGGAGCTCTGGGTGTCGAGGACTCGTCAGAGGACAGAAGGGACCACCCCTCTGCCCCAGGAGAGTGTCAGAGCATGGAGGAGTGAGCAGGTGACAGTCGCTCAACGGCGTCTGTCCCAGGGAGACCTCACCCGACACCCGTAAGAAGGCCACGTGCCAGTGGCGTGGGAGGAGGCCCAGGGGCTGCGGGCCGTCGGAGAAGGGGCACGCCGTGCCGACGAGAAGGCTTCGCGGAGGGGTGGGGTGCGCAGGACTTGAGCAGGAAAGGCTGCAGGACACGGAGCAGAGCTCGGGTGGAACTTCTGGCCTGGGCGTAAGCTGCGTGAGGACGGCTCTGGGTGGGTGAGGCCCCGCTCAGGAGACCGGGAGCGGGGGACCTGGCGGGAGCCCGGTGGGGCAGAAGGCCGGTGCTCCGGCTGTGGACAGCCTGAAGGGGGCCTGGGAGCTACAGTTTGGTCCGGGCCAAGCGGCCTAAGAAAGGGAAGGCTTAGCACGCTGAGCAGGGAGCAGAGCGGCTTCCCTGTCCTAACTCCCGGGTGTCCGGCGTGGTGTGCTGGACAAGCTGGAGGCCTAGCCTGGGGGTGGGGCGGTCCTCTGCCAGGCAGGGAGGGGCCAGGCCGGCCTGACCCACGTCCACTGATAAACCCCGTGCGCTGGCCTTTCTCTCGCCGTCACTGTCCCAAAAATTTTGCTGCTTTCTCAGCAAGTCCGGCGCTGCACCATGGAACAGAGGCCTGGCGATGGAGCGGGGACGCCTGCATCCATAGCAGGCCAGACCTCCCAAACGTGAAGCCTGGAGCTTCCCAGGCTGGGGGTCCGCAGAGTCCGGGACCAGCTGCCCCCGGGCCTGCGCGTCTTTTCCTCTCTGCCTCACGGGGAGGGGGAGGTTTTGAGGACCAGATCGCAAAAGCGGGGTGCGCCCACACCACGCAGGAGGCATTACTAAAATGCTGGTTGTGGCCAAGCTTCTCCTGGGGACGCCTGTTTCCCACGGGAAGGGGTGCGGCGTGGAGGGGGAGGGGTGTGGCGTGGAGGGGGAGGGGTGCAGCCCAGAGAAGGCTCACTGCCCTGGCCCCACCGCACCAGGAGGGCCTGCCTGCTGACCTCCTGTTGGGCCAGATCAAGGTTCCGGCCAGCCATGCTGCATGTGCCCAGTCCCAGCCCAGTTATTCCTTTCCCGCAGGCCCTGGGCGGAGCCCTGGCAGGCTGGGTGGTTGCTTGGCAACACAGCAAGGTGAGCGCTAGGTGTCCAATGGGTGGGCTGGGCCTCCAGGGCTGGCTTCCTGGGCTCAGCGGCCCCTCCACGGCCGCCCGCTCTGCTTCTGCCACCGGGTTTGGACAACTGAGCTCATCTTTCCTAGAAATCTGACATTGGATACCAGCCGGGATTTATTTAATAGTGTTCAAATGTGTCTAATGCGGCAGTAATCAAGGCCCGTTGCCGACTTGCCAGCGACTGACGAGAGTGACCCTGGCATTTCATTCCTCGCTAACCTTCAATTTCTGCTCCTGACCTTTCCCGCGCAATATTTCAGTATAAATAATGCCGTTTTGCAAACACATTGCCCTGATTACTCTGTAGGGCCCTGATTCTCCATGTGTGAAAGTCTCTGAAGTAAGTAGTGATTTGTTCTCCTCTCCGGTAATTGCTGTTTTAGAAATAGCTTCTCCAGACGCCTGCCACAAATTGGCATCTCCCTGACACGCCGCTCGCCTGCCAGCGCAGCTGCGGGGCGCGCATCCTCTGTGTGGGCACGGTGCGGGGTCCCAGAGGGGACCGCCCCTGGTCGGGCGGAGGGGACGTGGCCCCTGGTCCAGGCGACCTTGAAGGCAACCTCTACGTAGGTGCCGGGAGGGGGAAAGGGGAGTCACACCCTCTGCCGTGTCCTCTTGACCTTGCAGCTTGGGAGGTCAGCAGCCACATCCCGGGCCCAGCTGTGAGCCTAGCCTGATGACATCCTGGTGGACGGTGGGGGCCACACCGTTGGGAGGATGAGGGTCCACGAGGGTCCGTCGCCCTGAGTCCCCTGTGGCAGGGGCAGGCTGGTTGACATCACGTCCTCAGCACTAAATTGACCCCCAGCATCCTGCAGGAGCTCACAGACACTGGGGCAAGGCCTGCCGGCGTGAGGGAGCCCAGAGGGAGCACACCCCTGCTTTTCTTCCCTCTCTCACTGAGGCCAAACCCCTCTGTGGGCCCAGTGGGGTGGGTGGGGGCTGCCAGCATACCCTTTCTTCCCGGCTGCGGCTGAGGAGCAAGGAGCAGGTGGCTGGGGGCTTCTTGCCACCTCCGGAGTAGCCGTGTCTGATCCACTGGGGGGCTGCTGGGGCGGGGAAGGGAAGTAAAGCTGGGGGTCCTTCCTCATGCAGGCTGTGAATAGAGCCTGCTAATCTTCGGTGGCTGTTTTGAACCCCTTAGTGATTAATTTCCACAGAAGGTTCAGATCTGAGAGGGAGGAAAAAGTCAATGACTGATCTATTAGGCTCCCGGGGTAACTTATTTACATGTTTTTAATGATTCCTTCCTACCTGGGCCTCTGGAGAGTGAGTGAACCTGAATCGCTGTGCGCGTGCTAAGGGGGTGCGCACCGCTAAGGGCTGAGAAGCAGGAGCGGACCAGCGGCCAGCGAGCCCCGGGGCCTGGCTCCCTGCGCCCCATGGGGCGGCCCTGCTCCTCGGTGGCTGGAGGTTTCCTCTGTGGGCCTCAGCCTGCTACTCTGGGGGGGCGGTGGGCAGAGCTCCTCCAACCATCCTTTCCAGGGCCCAGCCCCGCATGAGGCTGCTGTGTGGCTGCCGATCCCATTTCTCCATCTTCAGCTGCGGATTTGACAAGCCACTCCCTCCAGGGGCCGCTCAGGCAGACCCCGCCTGGTCCCAGACAGCTGGGCGGGGCACCGGCTGGGAACAGCTTCCAGGGCCCGGACACAGACAAACCGGGAGGCTGTGACCCTCTCTGGCAGGCGGTTTGGAGCCGAACCGGGGACTCGATATTGTCGTCTTGTGTTGCCAAAGGCTGAGACTCCTGGTTCCGGGCGTCACTGTACTGGGGTGAATCACGTCCCTCCAAAACTCCTTTCACCTGGAACCTAGCAGGTGGCCTCGTCCAGGACTCAGTCTTTGCGGCTATAATTAGTTAGGTTGAGGTCGCAATGCAGTAGGGCGGGCCTTAATCCCAATAGTCTGATGTCATTCTAACAAGAGACACAGACACACAGGAGAGGCCGGGATGGCAGAGGCAGGGGTCAGAGTGATGTGGCAATAAGCCAATGAAAGCCGGCGGCTATCAGAGCCGGGAAAAGGCGGGATGGATCTGCCCCTGGAGCGAGGGACCCGTGGACCTGCATTCCATGCTTCCAGCCTCCAGGCTGGGAGGGGGTCCATTTCAACTTGTTCTAAGCCCCCCTTCCCAGGTGGTGGTATTTTGTGTTGGTGGCCCCAGGATATGAATGAGGTCACCCTGACAGAAGCAGGGTGCCTGCCGCTTCTCTGTTCCCCAGGCTCTCCAGGAGCCCGTGCACCCCTGTCCTGGACACTAGGGGTCCCAGCTGCCTGCATGTCCTTGGGAATGTGTCCCGAGGTGGTGTGGCGGCTCGAGGGGACCTTGCCTGCTGTCCAGGAATGCGTGTTAGATTTGGATTGGGACTCTCAGGCAGCCCAGAGGCTCTGGGACGACAGGCACTCTGTCCCTGCTTCCCGGGTGACTCTCCCGGGGAAGCTTATTCAGCTGGACAGAGCAGGGAGGTGTCGACTCTCCCGTCCTGACCTCCGGCCTCGGCTCGGCCTCCACGGCCTTCCATCCCTGCCTCCCTCAGGACTTCTGTCGCCCCATTGCAACTCCACAGTGTGGCACCATCCTAGGAGAGGGGACAAGATGGGGCACCCATGGCCCGGGGAGGGGAAAGAGCACAGGGTGGGTTTTGTTTCCTCCCCGGAGACAGGCCAGGGTGCCAACGCCACCGTGGGGAGGGTGCAGGGGACCACGAGGAGAAGGGCTCTGCAGGATAAAATCCACACGGCAGTCACAGCTTCCCAGGCCCGGGAGCTGGCTGGTTGGGCAGACGGACCTTTTGGCTTCCTTCTTCCTTCTGACCCCCTCCCTTCCCCCGGAGTGGAATCATCAGCTGGTTTTGTAACCATGCTGCTGAACAAAGCCCCCCAGTGTCGAAGGCTCTCAAGAGAGAACTTGGAATTCTCTTGCGCACGGAGGGTCTGCAGGTGGCTCTGTTGAGGCGGCTGAGAAGTTCGTCTGCTCCGTGTGGCTCTCTGTCTGGGACCGGCACCCTTGGGGCAGGCACTGTCATCTCCTGGTTGATGGCAGGGGTGTTGGAGGAGCCAGCGGACACTGGAGATACCCCTTGACCTCAGCTTAGCGCTGACGCCTGGTGAGTCCTGCTGACATCCCACATGCCCCAGGGGCGTGGGGTGGGGCCTTGTGTTCATTGCGCCCCAGGAGGGCAGGGCCAGGAAGGGCAGGAGAACAAGTGCAGACAAACAAACAGTCCCTGGGCGCTCCTATCTGCACATCCTGCCTCTCAGGTCATCTCAGCATAAACGTGTGGCCTGCACTCCCCGGGTCAGGCTCCCTCCGTCCCAGAGCCTTGAATCTGACTGGAGGGACCAAACCACTATGAATGACTGCAGACCACGATTGCTTGTTGCAGACCATGCAGGCTGCTTGGGGACCATGCATGCTGACTGCAGACCATACATGCTTACTGTGGATCATGCATGTTGACTACAGACCATGCATGCTGACTGGAGACCATGTATGCTGACTGCAGACCATGCATGCTGATTGGGGACCATGCATGCTGACTGCAGACCATGCATGCTGATGGGAGACCATGCATGCTGATTGGGGACCATGCATGCTGACTGCGGACCATGCATGC
>JAPYXV010002861.1:0-12768 GCA_028533065.1 Trachops cirrhosus
TTCTCAAGTAACACAACAGAAAGCCCCAAGATCTGTGCGCACGCGTCCTTTGCCGCATGCTCCATTGCTTCAAAGTCTTCCTGTCGGACGGAGCTCGCCATCCACTTCAGGCTTCGAAAACACACATGCGTGAGATTGACTTTTTCTGGGCGCTAATCAATAAAATGGAACAAAAAAGAGAACAAGAATCAGCAAGGCATTCAAAAGATCCCTTATACATTCTGGATAAAAGGTGGGAGAGAAGCACAGATGTCCAAGGAGGGGGAAAACTGCTTGAATCACAGAAACAGCAGTATAAGAGCTAAAAAGAAAAGAAAGCCCATCTCCCTTCTAGCATGCTCTGTGCCCCATAGCGAACCTCAACTAATGAGCAGGGAAAAAAGGTCCTGGCTCTGGACTTGAACCTCATCCATGGGATCCGTGCCTGTGTGATTCCTCAGCACAATTCCGGATCTCCCTCCCTGCAGGGGTCCCGGGACTCCACCCCCAGAAGTGACAATAACCACATGACCCTATGGGTGGCCCGTCTGTTCATCTGTTATGACCCTGTCACGTCTGTCCCATGCAGAGAGGCTCTTGTTCTCTTCTAAGATGATAAGGTTGATGGAGATAAAAGTAACTCGTAAACATGGCTATTGTGGGGGTTAAAATACTTAGACAAATCCTTAGACACATACCCGATGGGCATTAGGTATAATAATAACCACTGTATTATTAGTTAGTGTAGGTAATGTTAGTTGCATCAACAAATAGACCTCAAAATCTCAAGGGCTTCACCCAACAAAAGATTATTTCTCACTTCCCCTGCAATTCAGTGAGGGTCAGTGGATGGGGGTGGTTCCCTTGTACAGCTCCAGCACCTTCAGCAGCCTCAGAAGTCACCACTGAGTTACCCTCATCCACTGACAGCTGAGAGAAGAGAGGGTTAGGGACTGTGCGAGAGGTTTTACATCTGGTCTTCCCAGGTGGCCCCACCTGATTACCTGGGGTAGGGACGGGTGGTCCAGCTGTACTCCTAGTAGAGGAGCCCGTGGGTGTTAGCACTGAGGTTTTCTGCTATGTTATTATAATTATAACCGTTGTTTCCAAGCCCTTACCCCATTTTAGCAATCTACCTGGGCATGACTTCCCTAGAAAGTACCCCGCCCCTCCCAAGGTCCCTCCCTGCCCACTGACTCTTCTTGGTCCAGGGTGGCACATATTTCTTCAGAACTTCAGAGCCACGATCACAGAGAAGTATTCCTCACATTGGAAAACAGTTCTTTTTAGAAGCCCTCTGACCTGAGTGCGTGGCTAGTAACAGGTTTGTGTATAGTTGTACGCAGCACCGTTTGCATTTGGAAGTAAGATGCACAGAGAGGCAGAGAGGATCCAAGCTAGCTGTGGAGAGACACGCAGGCTTTCGGCAAGTGTTGACCTAGCATCTTTGTCTTTTTAGACACAGCCCGAGTGGTGACTTTGAGGGAAGCCTCTTCCTTCTGTCCTTTCCAGGTCTGACGCTCGGTCACTGCTGGGGAGGGGAGGCTCCCTCCCTTCATCCACGTACTGGGACTTCCCACTGCCCACAATGTGGCCCCTTTTATTCTCCCCTCTCCAGACCGCTGGGGGGCGCTCGGCATACAAAGCAGGTCTCGCCTCCCTCATCAGTGTACTCCCTTTCATTGCTCGGAGCGCCCCCCTGACGGAGAGGCCCGCTGCAGAGGTGAGCACCCACAAATATTTAACGAGTGGCTTCTGTGAGCAGGGGCATCATTATGTTTCTGTAACAGAGGGAAAGGCATGTGTTTTTGGTTTAGGCAATTTCATTTTTCGGAGTTTATAAAATGCCTTAACAGGCAAGTCACTTAGAAAAGATTTCCTGCCTAAAAACATAAAATCTGTTCTGCGATCTGATCCACTTCTATGCATTTTTCTAAGCCTCTGGTTTTCTAATTAGGAGGAAAGAAGAGGACGTTTCATCCCTGTGCTCATTATAACGTGTGACCGTGTTTCAATTATATTTTTCTGTGGGCTGGATAAGGGTAATGAATAGATCTTTATCAAATAATTTGATGGACTTTGTTGTATCCAGCAACTTGTGCTAATAAGGTGCACTCAGAGTCTCGGGATGCGTTTGAAGTTCGCCCTGACATCTGCAGAAAGTCAGGGAGAGTTTCTCGGAGATCGAACCCCGTGTTTATGATCGGCGTCTCCTCGTTATTCTCCACGTTGCTCCGCAGGAGTCAGGGCTGCACGCAACCTTTCCCCACGTGGGCAACTCCAGTGGCCCCTGGTGTGCTCCTGAACGAAAGAGCAGTAACATCCACAGAACAGTGGGGTGAGTTTGCAAAGCAGTGAGTACGGTGAAAGCTTTGAGCGGTTCAAATACAGTCCCTTAAATTGCCCGTACAGGTTTCCCCCCGAACTGGAACAGATTGCTCTTCCGTGAGCGGTAAGCACCAGGTTAGATAGTAAGGGACGTACCTCAGGGACGTTTATGTCGCGTTTTTCTGTCTGTGTATAGTCAGATGCAGTCAGCCCAGCGAGACGTCTCAGATCGATGAAGGCATTGTGTGTTCGGTTCTACCGTCTCACACTGGGCATGCAAGGCACCTCGAGGGGAACAGTGAGCGCGCAGAATTACGTGCACCGGTCAGAACGATCTTTCCATACACCATTACGTGTTGTTGACACCCTGTCGAAGCCACTCACGCCCATAAAGGGTGTGCGGTGTGACTTCCGCACGATCGTTTGCTGAGGGCTGATGGGGGTAAGCCCTTCACCAGTGCGCCATCATTTTACCTTCTCAGGAACCCAAAGAGTTAGGTGGTTTTACAGACGAGGACATGAAATCACTGAGAAGTTAAATCATTTGCTCAAGTAAAGAGGGAGCAAATGAACTTGGACCGAGGTCTGGCTGCCCCTGAAGTGTGTGCCTCTGGGCTCTATCACCCTGTGGATGATCTTCACTGATCGTTTCATCTGGGCAAGAAAATGGTCAGAATTGAGCGAAGCCTGGAAAGGAAGCTTGGTGTTTCTTTTCTTGTGTAAATCAGGGTCTCTCTGCTCCAGACTCTCTCATCCCTTGTCTGTGCACAACACGTTCTGAATACGATGCTGTTACTCGGTGGCATCAGTGTCTAGAGTTTCTCCTTCTCTGATATCAAAGCCTCTTCCGACGTTCTCTGGGGCATCACCCTGTGCCTACAGCTCAGGAAGCAGGGAGGTCTCCAGCCCCATGTCCACAAGCCGCTCCCATTTGCCAAGGCTTCTGCAGCACGTAGAATCACACTCACGCAGGTGCTTCCTGCACCCTCAGAAATGAGCCACGTGGCTTTGGCCACAGTTTGCATTTAATGTGCGCACTGATGTTAGGAAACAGATACCCCATCTCACCCCCTCCCCCCTAGCCTTCTGCCTCATAAAGCCATGGTCTATCCTCAGATGATGAGGAGGGGAAGAAAGATGGAGGGAGGGAGGGAAGGCACGGAAGGGAGACAGGAGAGGGCCGTGTTGCCCACCTGTCCCCGGAGAGCACCATGCGGGGGGCGCTGGAACAGAATGGCAGAGAAAGCTGCCCCGGCTTTCTAGTCAGGTCTTCTCGGAGCAGCTCCCTCCTTGACCACGTGATCGGACAACTCATCCAACAATCCCGAACCTTGGCTTTGTCTTCTGTGAAGTGAGAAAAATACTGTCACACGCCCCAGAGAATTGTTGCGGGAATTAAATGGGATGGCATATTTAGTAGATATGGCAAAGAGCGGGTACTGCCTAGCCCCACGCCCCCAGATTGAGTTTCTCTCCCCCCAGGGAGGGCTTTCCATCTGGAGAGGCACAGACCTGCCTCCTGTTTTTCCGTCATCCTTCCTCTCCCCGCCCCCTGCCCCACGTGGTACAGCCAGAGCCCCTGCCACACTCCCACAATCATCGATGGACCCCTGACTCTTTGTTCGGAGGCCATGCTGATACTTCATTACCCTTTTGATCAGAAAGCCCACCCTTATCTCTTAGGTCCCTTCTGCAGTAATTCTTATTTTTGCTCATTCAGCCCTGAATGCAGTATATGTCTTCATTTTTCAAGGCAGCCCTGAAAGGAAGGGGAGGAGGATGTGGAAGTAGAAAACCATGAGGCCATTTAATGGAAGCCTGAAAGAAAAGGGGAAGATGGAAGAGAGGCCGAGGCCCTCGCTGTGGCATCTTACAAGACATCTGCAGTCCCAAAATTACACTTTGAGGAACATTTCAAGATTATTACTTTTTTTTCCTTTAAGGCAGAGGTCAGTTGTAATGCTGGGAGTGGGACTTCTTTTGCCATTGGTTTAATAAAGAATCTTTACTGGGGAGAGTCAGATGCATTGGCTAGTTGAGCTGCTTTGACTCAGAATATTAAATTCATTCCTCAAGTGTTTGATTTTATGGCAGCTGGTGGGTTGGTTTTCAGACCAGCCTGGGTTTACGTCCCAGCTCATCCATTCATTGGCTATAAAGCCTCATGCAAGTTGCTTTGGTTTTTAGAATCTCACATGACAGGCAGCTGATATTGACCTCGCAGGAATACATGAGGATGAAATTATTTAATAGAAGTCAGAGAATCTGGCATTGCCGCCTTTACAACAAATGTTGATTGCATGGGAGTTTAGATCTTGATAACATAATTCAGAGTAACTTTAAGTTCGGGGGGCAGGGGAGAGGTAATCACGGGGGCCCGTGAAAGGTAAGGAGACCCGAAGGTCTGCTGGGTTGTTGACACATTAGGAGAACCCCAGAGCAGGTGAGTGACAGGCATGCCCTCGGCTCAGAGCTGAAGCCACAGGGGCAGAAGGCCTCCGCTGCTGTGCGCGGGACGGTTTGTTCCAGATGCGCACAGCTGCGAGCCCCAGAGAGCCGAGGACCCAGGCTCTCTGTATGAGGCATACAGTGTCCCCTCCCTTCCCGACTAGCCCAGCACAAGCTCTCTCTGTGCAGAGCTGGGACAGTGGCCACGACACAGAGAAAGGCACATGGTGTCCCCAGGCGCCCCAGGCATCGGCAGATCTCCTTTTTAACTGTCCACCCGTCGGTGGGCGGCCTCTCCCCTCCGGCCTTGGGAGCGTTCCAGCCTTCCCCCCGAGCGTCCTGGCAAGGCCTCCCTCCACCCCGTTGATCTGGCTCTGGCCCAGGAGCCATCTGGAAGAAGCACATTCATGGCGTTCATCTGGGGTGCATCAGCCTCTCTTCCCAAAGGAGACGTTAGGAACTCCGGACATGCGACAGACTCTGCTCCCTCTAGTGTCCCCTCCCCCCGGAGTAAGAAATTGCAGAGGTGTGAAAGGAGTCTTTATGACAAAGCCGAGACGGCCCGTGGCTTCCAGGCCTGGAGAAGGCTTTGGGCAACCGGGAGTGTCCTCTCTGAGCTCCAGAAATTCTCAGTGACTTAATCCTCCTCTTTGTGGCAGTGACCTGAAGTGACCCTGAGCCTTCTGATGAGGTCTAGGAAGTGTGAGAGTGGCTGAGATGTTGCTCGCTCTCCCTTTGAATGCGCAAGCGTGCCGTCCCTGGACTGCGAGGTTTCCCAGAGGCTCAAACACACGGTTCTCCTCTAGGAAATGGAATGATACCGCCTAGTCTTTTCTATCTCCTCCTGTTTTCTCAGTCGGCTGTTAGCACTCTTTCTGATTTCCATACTCCTTAAGTCGGTCTTTCTTGTGTCTTGGCCAACATTTCAGGGCAACGCCCCCTCTCTTTGCCTCCTCTACCTCTTCACCCATTCAATGGGTGTTTGCTAAGGTCCCATGATGGGCCAGGCACCGAAGACATACATTCCCAGGTTCGTGGAACTGACGTTCTAGTGTTGTCGGCAGACGACAAACAAGAGAAACAAGTAAAATACAGAATGTCAGAGGGGGTAAGTGCACGGAGAACATGAGCACTTGTGAGGCAGGGAGGGTGGTCTGGACATTTGTGCAGAGGTTTGAGGCGGTGAGAGAGCCACCCACAGAGCCCTCGAGGCAGATGAAAGAGCAAGTGCAAAGGCCCTGGGGCAGGGACATTCAGGTGTGCTTGAACTCAGCCAGACAGCCAGTGTGGCTGGAGCAGAGCGAGCC
The DNA here is from genome assembly GCA_028533065.1 of Trachops cirrhosus. Classification (NCBI taxonomy): domain Eukaryota; kingdom Metazoa; phylum Chordata; class Mammalia; order Chiroptera; family Phyllostomidae; genus Trachops; species Trachops cirrhosus. The sequence goes on from JAPYXV010002861.1 coordinate 6,063, forward strand.
ACGGGAGCGATGGGAGAGGGTCAGCGGGGTTGTGGCAAAGCATATGGGTTGACTTTGGGTGATGCGGGACCAGTGGAGAGTTTGGATCTTACTGGCACGTTCAGACACTCTCTCTCTCTGGCTGCTGTTTTGAGAATACACCACAGAGTAGCAGGGATGGAAGCAAACCAGTTAGGGGGCCCCTGCAGTGTGGGGGCGGGAGAGGATTGGGGCTGGACCAGGGTGGTAGCCGCGCACGTGGTGAGAGAGATTTGGAAGTCAGAATGATACTAGGGAGGTGAACGGGCAGGATGTGAGGGATGAGAGAGGAACGGAGAATCACGGCCGAGTCCGGCTGGATGGAGATGTCACCTACCACGAACACCTTGAGGGCCTGACTCTGGGAATAGCTCAGGTTCGTATGAGCTGGCAGGTGCCAGGCTGCTCGGCTGTGCCCGTCCGCAGGTCGTCCTGTACAGCAGCTGCTGTTTGCCGGGCACTGTCTATGCCCTCTGCACACTGTAATGCCTTCAGCCCTCATTGCACACTGGGAGATGGGTCCTGGGGTTGTCCCCTTTTACAGAAGAGGACACTGGGGCTGAAAAAGGTTAGTGAAGTCACAGGTCACAGGTTGCATAGCTGGCAAGGGAGACATTGAACTTCACCCGAGGCAGCCTGCCTCCGGTGCTCCCTCGGTGTTGGCTTGTCGATGGATCTGTAACACTGAGTGCTCCTTGCGTGTGACCATGAGCATGCAGGGTGCTGTTACACGTACTATATTATTTGATTTCATAATGCCCTCTGGGAAGGAGGAAAGTAAGGCAGTAACTGTCTTCAAGAAGTTGTGGAACTTAGGTAAGACCATTCATCGGACTGGTTTTAAAAGTTTATCTTAGTCCATTTGGGCACTTAAAACAAAATCACCATAGACTCAGTGGGAAGTCCAAGATCAAGGCACCCACAGATTCGGTGAGACCCACTTCCTCAGTTCATGGATGGCCATCTTCTTGGTGTGTCCTCTCGTGGTGAGAAGGGGGCAGGGACCTCTCTGGGGTCCCTTCTGTAAAGGCACTAATGCCCTCACTGGGGCTCCACCCCATGACCTAATCACCTCCCAAAGACTCTGCCTCTAAGTACCCACACAGCGGGGGTTCGGTTCTGACACATGAGTTTTAGAGGGACAGACATATTCAGTCCAGAGCACTATTTAAGAAAGGAAGGTGGGGGGTTGGACTTCCTGGGCTCAAATCCTGGCTTTGTCACTTACTATTGTGTGACCTGGACAAGTGACCTCCCCGTTCTGAGACTCAGTTTCCATAGCTGCGGGTGATGGTATGGGTTCCATTGTGTCCCCCACCCCCCGTTCATGTACTGACGTCCTAAATCCCAGTATCTAGGAAGTAGATAATTAAAGTTGAGGTGAGGTCACACTGGAGTAGGGCGGGCCCCTAATCCAATATGACAGGTGTCCTTATAAAAAGGGGACATTTGGGGGAACACACACACACAGAATGTCATGAGAAGATGAAGGCTGAGTCTGGGACGATATATCTCCAGCCCAAGGAATGCCAGGGGCTGCCAGCAAACCACCAGAAGTTGGGTGAGAGGCCGCAGGTCCTCACTCAGTGGAGGAGCCACACCTGTTGCACCTTGATCTTGGACTTCCTCCTGCAGAACAGCGAGACGATACATTTCTGTGTTTAAGCCGCACAGTTGGTGCTCTTTGTTTCTGCATTCGTAGCAAACTCATACAAGCAGAGTTACCATGAGTGTGTGTTTCCCGAGATGTTTTCCAGTTAAATAAGATCATGTATCTCAATATCCCAGCCCACAGTAATGACCTAGTAAATGCTGGCTCTGAACACTACATCACCTTCTTACGGGGTGGGCAAAAGTAGGTTTATAGTTGCTCCTATGAAAAATATGTAATACAAGAACAAATAATACAAGAATAAACTGTTTCACACACTCACCACTGCAAACCTCCTTTTGCCCACCCCTGTACAATCTGGGTTCCTGTCTGCCTGCCTAGTGCTCTGTCCACTCTGCCTCCGTGCCCAGGGCAGGGGTAAGGTGGCCTGGGGCAGAGTCCGGGGGGTCCCACTGGCCCCACTGGAGGAGTCTGCCTTCTCCGCTGCTGGTTTGCCATGTGGCTTTTTGTCACATAACGTCACCTTCCGTCATGCTTGATTTTAACCCATGGGGCCCTTGGCCCTTCCAGAAGGACAGGAAGAGATAGAGCAATCACTTGTAAAATCGCCTGGACGTCTGGGGGTGGAAGGTGCCTTGTCCCCATGAGGCGTTCCAACCACCCTGCAAGTCCAGCGGGCAAGTCCAGCGGGCACTCCGCCACTTTGAAAAGTCACTGCCTTGGTCTCAGAGTTCCTGTGACACTCAAGTGGCAGCTCAAACAAGCTGCTTAGAGGTTCTGTCCTGGGCCCCATCCCTGTCCGCCTCCTTGCTCCAGAGGCTCTGGAACTCAGTAGGAAGAATGACAGGGGCTCCACCTCCCACCGCTAAGGGCGGTGGTTGGAGCTTCACTTTACCCACGTGTCGTGGTCCCCAAATGGTGAGGGGCAGAGGGCTTTCAGGGGAGGATCACTGAGGTTTTAACAGTCACGTATGTAGCCAATACATGTAAGAAGACATGTGACCAGCCTATCAAACCTATAAAGCAAATTTTTAAAGTTAAATTTATATAAGAAAAGTGAGTTGCTTTTAAAAAATATTTAAGCCAATCATGCAAATAGTGCATCGTGAGGGCACAGCTCATCACTGCGGGCCCTTCCATGACTGAGATCAAGAAGAACACACGAGACACTAGAAGCCCTCCGTGCCGGGTGTCCAGGGACAGAGAGGCGCGACTTGGACAACCAGGGCCTTTAAAAGGCGGGACTTTCTAGACACCGCCTGTCAGCTCAGCCTCTTCCCCTCTGCCTTCCGTGCTCGCCGACTTCCACCGGAGCCTTGTTCGAACTCTCATTTCATACTGTGGAATCCAGTTAGGGAGATGGGTTGCCTTCCTTGGCCGCAGTCCAGTGTCCTTTAATGCTGGAAGGACCCCCATGATAAAACCACTTTAAATCTGTTCAAAGCCTTGTTAAACCTTCTGTTCGAATGTACTGGTCGAAACTGCTCTGCAGTGAGGACTGCAGGCCTTCCCGGGGTCTGTTCCCTGAGCTGTCTCTGCTAAGGCTGTTTATGTGGGCTGTGAGCCTCTCAGTCGCTGCCACAGGCAGCCACACGGAAACCTGCAGGGGCACGCCCCGCCCGGAGCTGGGGCTGAGGCTCGAGGTCCAGGCCAGGCGTTTCACTCCCCTTCACCACCACGAGGGACGCAGCACCTTCTGCACAGCCTCTGCCTCCCAGGGGTGTCCAACCTGCAGCCCACGGGCCGCGTGCGACTCAGGATGACCATGAGCTCGGCCCAACGCAAAATCATAGAGCACGATGAGATTATCTTTTGTGATTCTGTGTCGCAGTGTATTTAATGTGTGGCCCAAGACAACTCTTCTGCCCGTGGGGCACATGGACACCAAGAGTTTGGACAGCCCTGGTAGTCGCACTGTGTGATCCATGAGTTATATTTCGGAGCCAGACCATGCAGAGTGTGTGTGTGTGTGTGTACGCACGTGTGCAGCTCTATGAGATGATTCAAACATCCTTAGTCACCTTTTGCAACTTCCACAATTTTACTCTGCTGTCTTAGGGGACACCCAAATTCAGTGTCCCTATGCATTTTACAAAATTCTCTGATGACACTTTGAGCTCCGTTTTACTTCCCGGGGTTCTTATCTCTCTTGATTCCTCCCGGCCTGTTTTATGTTGAGTAGAGAAGAGAAACTGATATAATACAAATGACGGCTAGTTACAAAAGTCAGTTCTTGAGTGACCCGAAAGAGGACCTGGAGTAAACGAGGAAGACAAGTGGGCGGTGCGCCCCTCATCTTTAGATGGCAACCCGAAATGTCGCAGGGTGTGCTCCCAGCTGTCAGCTTCTAATCGAGTCAGACAGGGTAATTGCGGAGGCTGAGCCTGCTGACGGCTGACAAACATATTAGTCTAATTTCGTTCCCTCTAATAGGATGCTGGCAACGCCAAGCCTCTCTTGTAACCACGTCAGCCCTGGTTGGCCCCCCGTGCCTGGGAGAAGGCCTCTGAACTCGGACAGAACTCTGGTTTGATGTAGGGATGGTTTCTGGGTGTAGGGCTCATTGCCGGGTGGGGGTGGGGAGGCTCTGGGAGAGAGTGAGTGAGTGAGTGTGTGTGTGTTGGGGGGTGGGTGTGGTCAAGCCAAACTTTAAAAGCACACTAACAGAGAGGACAACTTTTGATTGGACGAGGTAGAAAACTGGACCAAATCTCTCATAGCTATTAAGAAATGTCCCTTTTATTACTTTGAAGGACGTGCCACGAACAGAGCTGAAATTCCTAGAGTGTTGCCTAGGGGACCCTTTCGGAGACCTGTGGGCTTGAATTGCTAAGGTGACTGGCCTCCATCGTGTCCGGTCTTCCCCTGCAAGGCTGCTGTCGGTTCTCAGGGCTCACCGGTGGGCTTTCGGGTCATTCTGACTGGTCGGCCGTCCGTTGCTGGCCATGCTGGCTGCTAAATATTTTTATAAATAAATAAAAAGCACCCGCCCCCATTGCATTGCTTTTCTGTTACTGTGGTTGCAAGCTGCCACAAATGTAGCGGTGATTAAAACGACACGCCTTTCTGATCTCACAGGTCTGGAGGTCAGAAGCCCGGGTGCAGCGAGGCTCAGCTGGGTCCTCTGCTTTGAAGAGGCCAAACGAAAGTGTCGCAGGGCCTTGTCCCTTCCGGAAGTTCTAGACGTGGGCCTGCTCCCAAGCTCATTCAGGTGGCTGGTAAACTCCGCTCTCTGAGGTCGGACCGCCGTCTCCACTTCCCTGCTGGTTGTCAGCAGGGGCCAGGCCCTGGCTCCTCGAGGCTGTCTCTGTCCTTCCCACCCTTGCCACGTGCCCTGGCTTCCAGCGGTAGTGGGCCAAGCCCCTTTCACGCTCCAGGTCTCTCCAGCTGCCTCTTCTGCCTCATCCCTCTGACCCTGACCAAAGAAAGTTCTGTCTTTCCTTGTGATTAGATCGGGGCACTCCAGACAACGCAGGAGCATCTCCCTGTGCTCAGGCCTGTAACCTTAGTGTTGCCTGCCCGGTCCCTTTGCCACGTAATGCAACGCCTCCCCAGGGCCCAGGGATCGGGGCACAGTCGTCTTTGGGGAGGGACGGAGGGTGAGTTGAATGGTTCCCACGTGATCGTGCATACATGAAAATATTTTATCTCCGTGAGTACTCCCTCCTAGATCTTCTCCGAGTTAACAGTGTCAGTCCAGCAAATGCCTCCTGTTTCACAGACAGTGCCAGGTTACATTATGATGTGGGCAGTTTCCCAGCTGCCACTCAGTGTTCCAGACAATCCAGGTTCAAAATAACGAAGGTTCACCAGGTGAAAGGGAGGGTCCAATACCACCGCGGCTAAGGGGGTCTGTCTGGTGTCTTTGTAAGCTCTCCGTTTTGTAGGCTCAGAGATGCTATCACTTTGGGGCTCTAGGATTGGCTTAATTAATCAAATATGACAGGTCAGTTGTATGGAAAATGGCTGTAAGGGCACCAAGATTATTATGCCTCCCTCACTTCACCATAACCATAGTCGGTATGGGCAGGGGCCCCGAAAACTTGAGGGTGAAGGGGTAGCCGCCACGGCTGCTGACCACATGGTAAGACACACAACGGCGAGGAAAGGGCACTGGCCCGGAGCAGGTGCCTGCAGGTACACGCAGTGACCATGAGGGTCATTGGTGTGGTCAGCGGGAGGCTTCTCTACAGCTGTGCTCGACCCAGGTTTGGCCCCACGAGGTTGGAGAGGCAACTGTCATACCCCACTCCCTGCCAGAGAATCGGAAATCTGACGCTCCGTGTGGAAGTTTTCTGCAGTCCCCCCGCCCCCACCAAATCCATTTTATATGCGCCCATAGCCTCTTGTGACTCAGGGAGGAACAGATGTAGGTAGTGATTGAGTAATTCATCAAAGATGACACCATGCCGAAAATGGGACCAGGACTTAGGACTCCTGAGTGCGGCCGGCGGGGGATGCTCTCCTGTGAGTTACCAGGCAGGTGGCGATCTGCATTTTCCCTTAGTTTCCGCTTTCATCTCAGTGCCTCAGTCAGAAAGTAACCAACCGTGCATGACTCTTCGAAGAGAATAGCTGACAGGTGTTTCAATTGGGGGCTTACCTGGATCAGACACTCCCTGGAGTGTTGCTTTTTTAAAATAAAAAACGACAAGTGTAAAGCCCACCTCCACTTGATATAAATAGCTGCCTTTTCCTCAGTGTCCAATGTCTGGCACTGTGGAGAGATGGACAGATGGACGGAGGGGTGAGAGGGTGGATGGATGGAGGAATGGAGGTGGAGGATGGATGGAAGGGTGGATGGACGGACAGATGGATGTAATAGATAATTATGCCTTGGTGAGCCTTTACCTATGTCTGGGTGTGATGTTAAACTTAACCAGGCAGCCAATATGCAACCACATCAAAATTGCTGGCATTGCGGTGGCGCGATAAAAACATAATTTAAAAGAATAGCACCTTTGCTTTAAAAAGGATTATAACCAAGCCATGCAAGAAATATATATGATTGTGATGAAAAGAATAAAAGGAGCTATCCCCAGAGAAGCCACCGTGTGTGTGCTGCCGTAATGGTCT
>JAPYXV010002862.1:0-12768 GCA_028533065.1 Trachops cirrhosus
AATGGAAGGGCAGATCCAGTGCTTCTCAGATAAGATCAAGTTAAAGGAGTTCATCATCACCAAGCCCTTATTGTATGAAATGCTAAAGAGACTTATCTAAGAAAAAGAAGATAAAAAACATGTGTAGTAAAATGACAGCAAACTCACAATTATTAACAACCACACCTGAAACAAAAACAAGAAGAAACTAAGCAAACAACTAGAACAGGAACAGAACCACAGAAATAGAGAACACATGGAGGGTTAGCAACAGGGGAGTGGGAGGAGGAGAGAGGGGGGAAAGGTACGAAGAATAAGTAGCATGGATGGTAGGTAGAAAACATACAGGGGGAGGGCAAGAATAGTAGGGCAAATGTAGAAGCTAAAGAACTTATGACACATGGACATGAACTAAAGGTGGGGAATGTGGGTGGGAGAGAGTGTTCAGAGTGGAGGGAAATGAAGGGGGGATAATAGGACAACTGTAATAGCATAATCAAAATATATTTAAAAAAAGTTGCTTCTTAATGCTAGTCTTGTGAGTCTTGAGGATGAATATAAGCCTGTTGACTTTTAGAGATAGGAGTTTTGGGAACCCTTCCCTCTGGTGGGAGTCTTAAAACTTGGGGCGCTGTTTGTGGAATCCAAACCCTTCACTCCTAGGGAGAGACAAGGACCTGAGTGTTCCCTCCTGATTGTTTGACTGGGTGCCAGGAATGGGGTTTACAGTGAGAGTGTGTCTCAGCCTTTCCTAACCATTAAGATGTGTGTGCTTCCTTATTCTTTCAAGGTGTAGTTGTTCAGCTAATTTCTGTATCTAGTTGAGGTATCAAAGCGAACTGTTCTATATTTAGCTGTATTTGTGAAGGGTGGTGCTCAGAAGCCTCCCATATCGGCATCAATTCCCAGTAAATATGTAATGTTTATTAGTTTGATTATGATTGATCACTGATTTTTGTTCATTAGCTAATTTAATTTATTTAAATTCAACCAATCATATCCTTTTCCCTTTTTTATCATAAAGTTTAAAATGTTCATATTGCTTACTAAGAGCTATTCATGTACTACAGAGAAGAACTCATGAACAACAACTGAACTACTACTAACAATGGTTAATTGCTAATTGGGATATATTGTTTATCTTTAAATTTTTTGCAATAACCATTTCATATAAAAGTTTTAAATTTTTTAGACATTTATTGATCTCTTCCTTTATTCTGAGTCTTTGTAGTTTTAGAATCCTTATCATCTTAAAAATAGCTAAATATTTATATTAGGTTTTGCTATGTTTTTTTCACACACCACTTCAAATCTCGGGTTTAGGAAATATTTCAAAAATATGGAAAAGGACAGAGAATAACAAGTCAAAGACTTTCATATTCATCATCTTGCTCTATCACTCATCCTCAAACTGGACAAAACAATCTAAGTCAAGTATATATCACATATAGATTTTGTGACTTTCTTGTATCCCTACTCACTATTAAATTGAGTGGTAGGTGATTATTTAATCTATCATTCAAGTTGATTTGTATGCATTTGCCAGTTTGCAATGCCTAGTGGGCATTCATCTAGAGCAACTCTGCCCAGATCAATCCCTTTCATGGTCCTACTCTAGCCCCCAGCGTGTTCTGCACTTTGAACCCAAGGAGTTCATGGAAAATGACAGTGCTAAGTCTGTTATAAGAAAGTTTTCTCCCTATCTCCAACTACAGTTTTCCTTTTGTGATGGGGTTTTCCAACAATGCACATTCTCCTGTTCTCTATTAGTTACCCTTATAATCTGAGAGTGACAGGTTTCCAATAGTTGCAGAAATATAAATGGATTATTTTTCCTGTGAAACAAGTTAAATTGTTTTAAGTGTTCAATTAAAGAAAAATGTGACTTTGATTTAAATGTTCAATTAAAGATAAATATGAATTAAAATAATCTTTAATTTCAGAGGACTTTTTGACCAAAGCATGAAATGGGGATCTATAAAGAAAACAGCAGGTAAATTTGAGTTCAAAGAGTTAAATACTTTTCTATAACAAAACTTTAGTTTACTAAAACAAATTAAAAATTACTCTAAAACACTTTGCTAAAGATGAACAAAACTCTGAAATTTCTAAACCATAAAACAAATGCTGTAAAAAAATGCAAAGGACAATTATAAACTGAAAATAATATTTTAAATACACATGAAAGACAAAGGCTATTTTCTTAATGTAGAAAAATTTATAAAACAAGAAAGAAAAAAGTGCTCAATCAGGAAATTGAGTTATAGATACCTATGTAGACATAAAAAGATGCTCATATTTACTTGAAATTAAAGAAATATAAATTTAAAAAATGAAAATATGTTTTCTCATTTATGGGATTTTTAGAAGACAAAGCTCAGTGTTAGCAAGAGTAGAGGAAATAGATGCACTATCGGGATAAAACCTTTTGGAAGCTTCTTGGTAATTTCCACCAAAAGTTAAATTAACAATTTAATTTAACTTTAACAATTCAAATTTTCAGGACTTCATTTTGTTTATATTCACACATAAGCTGATAAAAATACATATGTTTTCATTTACTATTATGTAATTGTTTATAGCAATGCAAAAGTGGACACGAGCCAAGTGTTCATTGCTAAATGCTGGTGTAAGTCACAGAGTAGCATAATATAGGAGTGATCTTTGTCAGCTGGAATTGTGCAGTTGGTAGGAGACTTTGTTTTCTATTTTCTATTTAAAATTCTTACAAGAATATTATGTAAAATGCAGCAGTGTAGTGATGGGAAGGGAAAGTAGAGCAATAACTGATTGCATCAAAGATGATCTATATTAGCTTGCTGGTCTGGGTGGTATTGATCCTGGGCGTCTCAGCCAGGGGCAGATGGTGGGGGCAGGATGCAGTGTCTCCTCTCTTTTAATGCTAATCGATATTATCTATTTCAGGTAAACTGTGTTGTGATTTCCATTCAAGACTGTATGATATAAAATTCCCCTTCACTTCTGGTGTGTTGGCTTTTTTGTTCATTTTATTTTGCTTTTATTTTACATGTATTTCTTTTCTATGTTTGTCCTGAATAACCTGCACATTTGGGGTGGCATATGAGAGATGTGAAGGAGATGCTTTTCAGATCTGAAAGCATGAACTTTTCTGTTTTCTCTTACACTTGTCTTCTTTCTCACATGCTTTTGTCCATGCTTAGTGACTTTCCCTTTCATTGTACAGGCAGCAATATGGACTGTGGGTCTTATAAATTAGAAATTCAGTTTTTTCCAGGTAGTTGTGTGTTTAAGGTATTGGAAGTGTGTTTTACAAAACCAGAACCTGAGCCCAGAAAAATTACACTTTATTTAATATATTGAAATGTGGATTCTCAATAACTATAGCAAAAACATTTAAAAATTGTTCAATAAATAATACTTTTTAAAAAGAATTGATTCATTCTCCTAAATGCATGGGAAATCATTAAAATAATTTCTTTTAGCATGACATTTCTTCAATAATGTTAATAAATTATAGAGGCCTTTATGCCATTTTATTTTTAATGTCTAACAAAAATATTTGTTAAATTATATTTGGCTAATAATCAAGTTACAATTCCACATCAGTCTTTGTGCATTTAATCATTTGAAACGGATATATCAATACTTTTCTGAACTTCTTATTCTAAAATTATTTCTGACAATAAAGAACATAATACTTTCTTTTTTTTTTTTTTTACTTTCAAATGGTACTTGTAATAGTTGTATTTTTAGGGGAGGAATCAAGTACCATCCAAATATCTGAACAATTAGAAACTTAATATTTATAATGAGGTACGATAATAGCTAATGTTTAAGTAAAATCACCTATGTGCCTGGCACTCTATGTTGCACCTATAGTAACTCACTTAATCCTTTCAACAACCCTAGGAGGTGGGAACTATTATTATTATTCCCATAGTACTACTGAGGATACTGAGACATAAAATACACCCATCATTATAGGGTTAGTAAAGTTTCTGAGCCAGGGCTTGGACCTAGGTTTCACTGCTTTGGAGTTTTCACTACTGGTGGGTGCTAAGGCCAATGCTTAGAAAGACTCAGTGAATTTTTACTGTTAGGCTGCTAGACCAATACTAAAATAGTGTAGCACTTGAAAACAGTATTATTTAAGTAGCATTTTATTTATAGTACTGAGGGAAACATTATAGCAATTCTTCAAAGGAAGAGAATGGAAGAAGTAAAGATATTAACATGTTTTTGTAGATGATCATAATCTTTCTTCCTTAGGGAGCTAAAAATATTTTAGATGGTTTTAGACAGCTGTATAACCTTTATGTGTATGGCTCTGGAAAATAGTAATAGCACCATTGAAGTCCTTTAATCTAATGTTTTATTCTGCTTGTTTTGTTTCTTTATCTATTCCAGTGATTTTCAACTGGTGTGCTGCAGAATTTTTTTTAAAGATTTTATTTATTTATTTTTAGAGATGGGAAGGGAGGGAGAAAGAGAGGGAGAGAAACCTCAATGTGTGGTTGTTTCTTGAGCACCCCCTACTGGGGACCTGTCCCTCAACCCAGGCACGTGCCCTGACTGGGGATAAAACTGTGACCCTTTGGTTCTCAGGTCCATGCTCAATCCACTGAGCCACACCAGCCAGGGCTGCAAGAATTTTAAAATCTGCAATACCTGACTACTTAGGGACACTGATTTCTTTTCCCCTTAGATTGTCAAATTAAAAAGAAAATTACAACAGCCAGTGCAACAATGGCTGTCTGAGATGAATCAAAATTATGTCTATTTTTTTAGTAAGACTGGCAAAAAATATATTTTTTGATGTGCTGCAGAATTTCAGTAATTAGTTTACGCATGCCATGAGATGAAAAAGTTGAAAATTGTGGATCTATTCAACCAATAAGCATTCAGTGTCACTAAAAATGTGTCATTAAACTTGACATTAAATATAAGCTAATTGGAACAATTCTTAGTGTAATATAAGCATTATAAATCTGGAAGAGGATGTATATTGAAAATATATTTTATTCACCATAAAATATATTTATAGGGTCATTAAGGGAGAATAATTAGGTTACCTACATTTCAAATGGACAATTTGACTTTTGCTGTTGAGGTCTATAATCTACATGTCATAGAATGGAAAACCATTATTTGTGTATGTGGTTAATATTACCAGAACCTCTCTCTGTCTAGACAATGTGCATTTCCTCTTGTTCTATACCTTTTTTGTCTTAATCACCTTGCTTTCTCTCCTCTTTTTTCCTTTTTTCATAATCTATTCCTCTCTGTAATAATTTCTATTCTTCTCTGTATAGATATAATCATAACTGTCTTTTAAGTAGCTAATATGATGCTAAGATATTTATAGCTTACAGAAAGCAAGCCTGGGCCATTCTACCCACTCTTAGCTTATTGTTACCGAAGCACCTCCAAATATAAATAGTTCTATGCCTCATCTCACTGCCAGTATTCCTGGAAGAAAAGAGAAAGATGTGTCCCACACAGTGACTCAATAAATATTTCTGAACATGACCTTCAGCATACACCAGGGTGGAAGGGGTTGGCTGAGTGGGTGAGATTCTTGAAGGCCTTCTTGAGGCTGATATAAGGCTGTGAGTACAAGTCGGCAACTCTGACTTCAAGTTCTGTGGTATTTCACCGCCACTGCCTTGAAATGATTCCTCTTTTATACAAGGGGTAATTCTTGTCTTACTGAACATAGGTAGGTGACAATAGGGGTCATTTGACTTTAAATTAAAGTCGGAACATTACAAAGTGATTTGAATCTTCCTTGTAGACATTTCTCTAGGGTTAATGAATAATTTTCACAATTCTGCTATCCAAATTTATACATCTCTCACAAATCACATTCAAAATTTACCTCTTCTAAATTCTCTAAATTTATCAAGGTGATTTTAGTGTATTATTAAATCTGTCCAGTTGGCCTAGGGAGCAATTAGACACATTTTTAAAGAGTCACTTACATTAATCCTTTCTTTCTTTTCACATTCAACTTAGAAAATAAGCTGATTTGTATTGAGTTGATAAAACTAAAGACATTATATTATGTCAATTAGAGCTGTTATAACTGGCAATAATCTATGCTTTTTTTCTGCCTAGTAGCATTAGCATTTACAGGAAGGAAAAGGTTATGCAGGTCCTTTCTGTTCACATGTTTTACTTTAGCCTGCTGAGATATACATTTTTTCTCTGTAAAACCAATGTCAAAAGTGGTCATGAAAAGCTCAGGCATCAAATGGAAAAGTCATTTTTTTTGATAGAGAGGAGAAAGAAGTGCATCTCACATAAAATATTAACCAAATTGAACTACAAGTAGGACACATTGTAATGATTTTATGAAAGTTGGTCCTTGGTCAGTTTGCATGGATATATCCATACTTCTACATCATTGCTGAGATCACAAATTACAGCTATCTTTATTAGAAACAGGAACATCTTTAGGGAAAGCAGTGCTTGAGCAGTGTTTACCAACACACATTTTATATAGAACTGATTACATGTGAGAAAAATTTAAGCACCATAGGGGTGGAGAATACTTTCAAGGCATAGTGTCAGCCTTAATATTATGGGGGAGCTCAGTGATAAGGCCAAATAAGAGCAGGAAGGCAGCAAGGCAGACAGGTACTGACAGATTCACTCACTCATTTGTTAACTCATAATCCACTCAGTGGTTTAAAAAATTAATTGATTACTTTCTGTGTGTAAGACACTTGCCTTCATGAGGATACAAAAAATGAAAAAAAAAACAGATGCTTTCTGAACCTTCAAGAAGATTACATTCCTGTAGGGGTGGATGATATTAAACAAATAACTAGAGATTTATGTAACTGCAAGTGTAACCACTGCTGCAAAGTTAAGAACTATGTATCCTTTCTTTCATTTTATCCTCACTGGAGGACATTTTTTTTCATTGCTGTTAGAGCAAGAAGAAGGAAAGAGAGGTGGGAGAGAGAGAGATATGCATTGGTTATTTATTGCTTCTCGTAGCTCCCCAGTAGTTAAACCTTCAACCTAGACACATTCCCTGACTGGGAATTGAACCCACAACCTTTCAGTATATTGGATGATGGATGCTCCAACCAACTGAGCTACATTGGCCAGGGCAAGAGCTCTCTGTATTCTAAAATCTATGGCAGGAGACCTGACAGAGCTATTGGATTCAGGGAAGATTTTACACCAAAAGAATGAGCAAGAATTAGACAACAAAGCCAATAAGTCATAGGTCAAAACATCTTTCGATAAAGATTGTCTAAAATCATGGGTAGTATTCTAGAACAAGTTAGTTTTTTTAGTGTTCTAGTGCTTTCCAAGGCAGAGAGCTATGACTGAGAGTGCTATTTGCCTACCCCATATTTATTCTCTTTTTCTTCCTTACTAACAGAACACAATTTTATTTAGAAAAACAGCATTCCCAGGTAAAGCAATTATTTTTCTGGGTATCCTTCTATCTGGTTATTTGACACAGTCTTAACTATACAAAGAAAGCGAAAGATACTGGATTGGGCTTCTAGGAAAGTTCCTCTCAGAAGGCTGCTTTAGCTGTTAAACACGATTTTTATCATTTGACCTTGCCCTTCATTTCTGAAATGAGAATGTTGTGGCAGCAGCTGTGGTCAGTACCTTGAGAACAAGTGGACAGGGCCATCCTCTAAGTCGGCTACAACAGAAGCATGACGGGGCCCAGCACCCTGTGCTGCTGTGGAGCCCCTCTGCTCCTGGGTTCCCACCATCAGTCTTCTTTAATCTGAGAGAATATGAGAAAAATCAATCTGCAAACGTGCTGGGTAAATAAAATCTTATCTGAGGAAACCTTGCTTTCCATATCATCAGATGGCTTTATTTTCTGCTTTTGTGTTGACAAAGTAAGAAATAAATGTTCAAGTAAATATGGTATGTTTGCTTACCATGCTATTTATATGTATATGTGATTATGTAAATAAAAAGTAAAGAAGAATTAAGAAGTGAGGATGTCTCCTGTAGCTGAGGTGACCAAAAATGCTTCATGGCGACGCTTCAGTTTGCCAGGAGTCTGGGCAGCTGGGTAGCCCAGCTGCTCAGGTCCAGAGACCATGTTCTCACGAGCTCTGTGGCATGTCGATGTAGGCTGAGCATCGTTGGAAGCTGAAATAGGCTGTGGATACAAGAAATCCCTCAAGGAGTAATGATGATTCCAAATTTGGTCAGATGATACTAGAGAAGATGGGTGGTCTAAAGGAAAAGGTTTAAAGGATCAGAAGCAAGGAGACACAGATCATATTAAAGTTCAAGTTAAAAATAATCACCTGGGACTTGGAGCTATGTTCGACAAGGAAGACAACTGGATTGCTCATCAGGATGATTTTAACCAGCTTCTGGCTGAACTGAACAATTGCCACGGGCAGGACTCCTCAGATAAAAAGGAAAAGAAATCTTTCAGCCTTGAAGAAAAGACCAAAATCTCTAAAAATTGTGTTCATTGTATGAAATTCACAAAAGAGAAGGATCTGTCATCTCGGTGCAAAACAGATTTTCACTGCATTTTTGGAAAAGGCAGAGTAAGAAGACTCCCAAGGATGATTCCAACCCTGCAGCTCCAGGTAGGAATAGAACCTCCACTAGGACAGCCGTGCCTTCACCATCCAGGAGGACTTGGCCAGGCAGATGTGCAGCTAAAGACTAGCCATGGGCCATGTCTGCAGGGCCTGACCTTCCAGAGACCCAAGTGGAAAGCACAGGGGAAATAAAAGAAAGAAAGAGGCAAAAAGATAAAATCATGGAGAATTACACCCAACCCAAGACCAAGAATAAGAGAGACCAAGCTGAGTGGCAGCTCAGCGACCCTCACTGGGATGGCAATTTGGATGCTTCTGCTGAGGATGGAGAGCACTGTGTGTGGCCACTGGATGACCAGGACTTACCACCAAAACCACCAAAAAAGTAAAAAGAAAAATCTACAAAAGCAAGTTGAGGCAGCAATGGATACTGCAATAGATGAAGCAATGGTGGAAAAAGGAGGAAAAGAGGAAATGTTCCAAAGAAATTCTGTAGAACCAGGTCCTTACAGTGTCACGGTGCTGACAAGCAGTCACATCTGACCTGAAGTCAGAGCAGAGTTCACCCATGAGAATTTGTGCACATCTCTTAACATGTCTATGGATTGCTGAGTCTCTCCCCGTCACTACATTTTTTCCCAAGTCATATTCCCAGAAGAACATTTTAATATTCTAAATCATAGCCCTCACACACAAATACATTTCTTTTTAGGCTCTGGAAAAAAAAAGAATGCTTCATAAAAGAGGTTTCACTTGAACTGGGTTTTATAATTGTGTATTTGCCTTCAAATTTAAAAGGAATTTGCATGAGTTGGTTTTCTGTAGGCACTTGGGAGCCAGTGAACATTTCCACCAGGTTTCTCTCATGTTTTAGTACAATAACTGATTTACTGTTGGGATGCCAGTGGTTTGAGACTGAAGGATCTAAGTGTTAAAGAGGCAGGTTAGTTGTCAAATAGTATTTAGAGGCCATGAAAGGATTTTTTTTGGTAGAAAAGAAAAGTGAGTGAGGGTACATTGAATAATGGATAAATTTTAGATATGAGAGGAAACGGTGAAGAACACTGAAAGCCAACTTTCTATTTTCAGGCTTTGCTAAATAGGGAATTACTGTGGGTAGGTGACAAAGGGCAGATGTTTGTGTAATAGGGGAAGAAAAGATAATGAGTTTTATTTTAAGGCTATCTAAGGATAATGAAGTGGAATGCCCATGAAAAACTAGAAATTTGTGATTCAAGTGTGAATTTTATAGTGTCATATTAAAGAAACTATTTGAAGTCAACAGTTTTATTGCCTACGTGATTTCATCCATCAGCACTTTTTGCTCTTCTTTACTGAGCCTTAAAGGTTGTGGTTAACTGAAAAGTCTAGTTCTTTTCATAAAACAACATTAGGATAAAGTACCTTTTTTACTATCCCAGGAGAATGTGGAAAACAAAATCAATTTTTCTCTTCTTGCATGTCACATTAACATTATGTCATATCTATAATAAACTATTTTCTTTCTGAAATAACACATTCTTTTCTAAGTCATATAGTTAAAGAGGCATATTTTTAGAATAATGAATATTGGGAATGCTGAAAAATAGTAAGAGTAACATGTTTATAATTATAGTTTGCAATATGCAAAACAAAGATAATTTGATTATCACCCCAAATGCCTTTCTTTTCTATAAAGCCCAAATTAAGCAACCTGGGTAAGCATATTGGTAAATTGCTTTAATCAAAGTTTTTTGCATATTCAGGCAAATCCTGCTACATTTTTGGCTTATAAATTTCTCACCGTATGCATTTGAATAAAGACTTTGAAAATTTAATTGATGTTTTCTCACATTAATTCACTGATAGGACACGTTTTATTATAAAAGAAGTAGTAAGTGTTGTTTTTATAATTGCATGTTTGGAATTTTAAAATAAAACTTTAGACTAGAATATACTTAGTTATGAAATAACTGTTAGAACAAATACCGCAAAGATGTAATTAAAGTTTATTTAGTTCAAATCATAATAGGTTTTTTAATATATTATGCTACCTAACATTATACATATATATGTGGATATATGCATATTAAAATTATATATCATATATAACATCACATATGTATTTAAAATATATCACAGGAACATAAATGGAAGAATGTTTTATATTTATAGCTTGAAAGAAGTAGTGGTGGTTTAATTGCCTAGAATAAGCTCTACTGGAGTGTATGAATTCTGTCATACAGCTGTTCTCTTCGACCTGTTGTATATTTGTTCTAACGAGAGTTTGTCTCCTAAGCGCTGTAAGACTGAGATTCTATTCTGCCTCTGGCTTTTCACCTTCTTTCTTGTTGCTCTTCTGAATTTTTTGTTGAGGGTGTGAGGATCTTGTTTTCTTCTTCCCTGCAAGTTTTACCCTTTACTAGTGTTCAGCTTTACTCTTTAACTGCCTACCCTTTCAGGTTCAAAATTTGGCAAATATCTTGAAGAATAGGCTTGTACTTATTGCCAGCTCTTGCCCTAGTGTGCCTGTGGCTCCTAAGTGTCACTAGACTACAGACTTTCCTTTGTATCTCCAGCCCAGACCTCTATCCATGTGCCTGCTCTAGCGCTCAGCAAATTCTTAATGGGAAATACAAATAAATGAACCAAAAACTGTGATGAGCTTGGGATCCCCTAGTCTTCAGTTCCTCATGTTAGACTATGTCACCTTCAAAAACTCCACTAGTTCTTCTTTCCCTTGGAATGATTTCTCTGCCTGTGACAAACCCAACCTTTAGCTCTTGTCCTGACTTGGTAAATGCGCTTATGGAAGAAAGCTGCTTACAATGTCAACTCACACAGGAAGGACTCTTTCCTTTTTTGAATTTAGTGCATAAAGTTCTCTTTGTTTCCACAGGTCACTTAATCTTTGAAACTATGATTTTAATACCTTATCATTTTTAAGAGATAACAATGTTTTATCAAAATCTATTCATTGGTGAAAGTCCTGGAGTAAAATATGTTAAGACAAAAAGCTAAGAAATACACAGTCTGTTGTCATTCAACATTTTAAAAAGTTTACATGAGAACAATAATATAATACTTTTAAATTTGTATGCAAATTCACATATATAAAGCAAATACTGATATAACTATAAAGAGAAACAAATTCAAATGTAAAAATAAACCTATTTTATCCTATCTAAAGAGACGCTATCTTTAAAATGCAGAATAGAGTTGACCAGCTCATGATGTTACTGATCACCAAAAAACAAGAAATGGCATGAGTAAAACATACCAAAAATGTAAAGGAAGTTATCTCTGCAGATTCTTGACACAGTAGAAAACTGTTAATTTTATTCAGTCAATTTGAAAAGTTAGGTAAAATGGACAATAGCTCTTAATGAATAAAAATAATATCCAGAGTTGTTACATTATCTAAAATGCCCAGTTTTCATAAAAAATTACCAGATATGCAAATATCAGGTAAGGGTGATCCATAATGACAGGAGAAAAGCAATCCAGAGAAATTTGTTCTGGTTAAGAGTAGACATTATATTTAGTAAATAGCCTTCAAAGCAGCTATTAAAAATATATTCAAAGAATTAATGAGACATATTTTTAAATAATTAAGGTAAAACATCCTGACAGTCAATAGATAGGGGGTCTCAACAGAGAGAGAAAAACAAGCAAGCAAGAAGGCAAACAAACAAGCCAAGGAATTAAAAAGGAATTCTAAAGAACAATAATGAAAATGAAAAATTTATAGTAATGTAAATGACATAAAACACATGGACTCAACATCAGATTTAAGATGACAGAAGGCAGAATTATTGTTATTATTATTACTTTTATTTTAATTGTTCAAGTACAGTTTTCTGCCTTTTATTACCATCCCAGCCAACCCCCAACCCTACCTCCCTCCCTCCCTCCCATTTCCAACCCCCCTTGTTTTTTGTCCATGTGTCCTTTATACTTGTTCCTGCAAACTCTTCCCTGCTTCCCCTGAAATTCCCTCCCCTCTCCCCTCTGGTCACTGTCAGCGTGTTCTCTATTTCAGTGTCTTTGGTTATATTTTGCTTATTTGTTTGTTTGTTTTGTTTAGGTTCCTGTTAAAGGTGAGATCATATGGTATTTGTCTTTCACCTCCTGGCTTACTTTGCTTAGCATAATGCTTTCCAGTTTCATCCATGCTGTTGCAAAGGGTAGGAGCTCCTTCTTTCTTTCTGCTGCATAGAATTCCACTGTGTAAATGTACTATACATTCATTTTTTTAATCCATTCATTTACTGATGGG
>JAPYXV010002863.1:0-12767 GCA_028533065.1 Trachops cirrhosus
ATTTTTTTCTGATAATTGGCCAGAAGAGGGATTGGTGGATCATATGGTAACTCTATTGCTATTTTTTTTGAGAAACCCCCCATACTGTTTTCCACAGTGGCTATTACCAGTCTACATTCCCACCAGCCGTGAACGAGGGTTACTTTTTCTACACAACCTCTCCGACACTTGTTGCCTGTCTTATTGATAATGGCCATTCTAACAGGTGTGAGGTGGTGTCTCATTGTAGTTTTCATTTGCACTTCCCTAATAGCTAGTGACGTTGAGAATTTTTTCGACATTTGATGGCCACTTTCATGTCTTCTTGGAAGAAGTGTCTGTTCACATCCCCTGCCCACTTGTTAATTGGAATGTTTGCTCCGTTGTTGTTGTTGTTGAGTGTTTGCATTCCTTATACACTTGCGATTGTAACCCCTTATTAGAGGTGTTGTTTGCAAATATGTTCTCCCATGAGTTGGTTGCCTTTTTGTTTTGTTGATGGTTTTCTTTCTCTGTGCAGAAGCTTTTTAGTTTGATACAGTCCCATTCATTTATTTTTACTTTTACTTCTCTTGCTTTTGAGGTCAAACTCATGAAATCCTCTGTAACACCATGGTTCGTAAGTATAGCACTTATGTTTACTTTCACATAATTTATTGCTTCTGATTTTATATCAAGGTCTTTGATCAATTTTGAGTTAATTTTTGCAAATGGTGACTAGTAGCAGTCTGGGTTAGTTTTCACAACATTATTTATTAAGAAGGCTTTATTTTCTCTATTGTGTGTTTTGGCTCCTTTGTTGAAAATTATTTGCCCATATATATGCTGGTTTATTTCTGGACTTTCAATTCTGTTCCATTGCTCTTTTTGTCTGTTTTTATGCCAGTACCATGCTGTTTTGGTTATTGTTGCTTTGTAGTGTAATTTGAAGTCAGGTAGTGTGATAGCTCCAGCTTTGTTCTTTCTTAGGTGTGATTTGTCTATTCAGGGTCTTTTGTGGTTTCATACAAATCTGATGATTTTTTGTTCTATTTCTTTAAAAAATTCCATTAAAATTTTGATGGGGATTGCATTAAATCTTGGATGCTTGGATAAAGTGGCCATTTTAACTATGTTGATTTTTCCAATCCATGAACACTAAATATATTTCCATTTTGTATGTCTTCTCCAATTTCTTTTAATAATGTCTTATAGTTTTCACTGTGTAGGTTCTTCACATCCAGTAATGTTTGTTCTAGATATTTTATTTTTTTACTTCAATTGCAAATGAACTTGTTTTTTTATTTCCTTTTCTGAAATCCCAGTGTTAGTATACAGGAATGAAATGTTTTTTTTACACTGATTTTGTATCCTGCAACTTTACTCTATTTTTTCTAGTAGATTGTTAGTGTTGTGTTTAGTAGAGTTTTTAATGGAAAGAATTATGTTGTTTGCAAAAAGTGACAATTGCACTTCTTCATTCCCAATTTGGGTGCATTGTATTTCTTTCTCTTGCCTGATTGCTTTGGCTAGGATTTCCAGTGCAATGTTAAATAACAGTAGTAACATTGGACATCCTCAATCTTTCAGTTTTTCAGCACTGAGTGTGATATTAGCCGAGGGCTTGTCATATATGGCCTTCAATATGTTGAGTTACTTTTCGTCTATAATCATTTTATTGACTTTTAATAATAAATGGATGTTGTATCTTATCAAATGCTTTCTATGCCTCTATTGTTATGATCATATGGTTTTTATCCTTTATGTTGTTAATGTGATGTATCACATTGATCAAGTGTCATATATTAAACCATTCACGTGCCCTTGAAATAAGCCCCACTTGATCATGCTGTATTATATTTTTAATGGATTGTTGCATTCCATTTGCTTGTATTTGGCTTAGGGTTTTTGTATTAGTTTTTCATTAGAGATATTGGTCTGTAGATTGTGTGTGTATGTGTGTGTGTGTTATCCTTGCCAGGTTTTAGTATAAGGGTATAATTGACCTCATAAAATGTGTTAGAAAGTATTGCCTCTTTTTACAATTTTTGGAAGAGTTTGAGAAAGATAGATATTAAATCTTTAAATGTTTGGTAGAATTCACAAGTAAAAACACCTGGTCCTGAACCTTTACCTTTTGGGAGATTTTGATGATTTTTCAATTTCCTCAGTGTTTATTGATCTATTTAGATTTTCTAGTTCTTTGTGATTCACTCTGGGAAGGTATACATTCCTAAGAATTTGTCCATTTTTTCTAGGTTATTGAATTTTATGGCATATAGTCTTTCATAGTATTCTTGTATGATTGTTTGTATTTCTGTAGTTCCCATAATAATTTCTCCTCTTTTATTTCTGATTTTATTTATATTTTTCTTTTCTCTTTTTTCCCTTAAGTAAGTCTAGCCATAGGCTTGTCAATTTTATTAATCTTTGCAAGGGACCAGCTCTTCGTTGCATTGATGTTTTATTCTGGTTTTGTTTTCTATTTTATTTAATTTTGCTGTGAAATTTTTATTATTTCCTTTCTTCTGCTGACTTTGGTCTGCATTTTCTCCTTACCTAGTTCTTTAAGATGTAAAGTTGGGTTGTTCGTTTCTTGAGATAAGCCTGTAATGATGTAAACTTCTTCTTATTACTGCTGTTGCTGCATCCTGAAAGTTTATATATGTCGTATTGTCATTCACATTTGTCTGAATGTATGTTTTGATCTCTCCTTTTATTTCTTTTTTGATCCAGTCATTCTTTAGTAGCATTTTGATTCATTTTCCTATAGTTGTGAGGGTTTTTTTCCACTTTTGTCTTTTTGCAGTTGACTTCTAGTTTCAGAGCATTGTGGTCAGAAAATATGCGTTGTATAATTTCAATCGTCTTAAATTTTTGAGGCTAGTTTTGTGTCTCAGCATATGATCTGACCTTGAAAATGTTCCATGTGCACTAGAGAAGAATATATAACCTAGATTTCTGAGACGAAAGGCTCTGTAAATGTTGATTATGTACGTTGTGTCTAATGTATCTTTTAAGGCTATTTCTTTAATGATTTCTCTGTTTGGATGATCTATTTATAGCCTTCTGGTGACTGTTTAGGTGTCTCATTATAATCAGGTTTTGTCAGTTTCTCCCTTTAGTTCTGTTATATGTTGATGCTTCCTGATTGTATGTGTGTGTATATCTTCCTGATGTATTGTCCTTTAATCATTATAAAATGTCCATCTTTGTCTCTAGTTATATTTTTGATCTTGAAATCTATTTTGTCAGATATCAGTACAGACACACCCACTTTTCTCTGGATGACATTTGCTTGGGGAATCATTTTCCACCCTTTTACTTTGAGTCCATATTTGTCCTTGAAGCTGAGATACATCTGTTGAAGGAAGCATATGGTCAGGTTTCATGTTATGATCCACTCTGTTACTCTTTGCCCTTTTATTGGTGCATTCAATTCAGTTATAAGTAGGGTGATTATTGATGTATGAAGATTTCCTACAGTCCTTTTATCTTTTGTTTTCTGGTAACTCTGTCCCTGTTGTTTCTTTTCCCTTGTGTTTCTGTCTGCTGTTTTAGTTTGGTGATATTCAATGACTTTTTCCTCTGTTTCCTCTTTTTTAATGTTATGCCTGTCAGTTTTGGATTTTTTTTTTGTGTGTGTGTGTGTGGTGGCCATTAGATTTATCCAAAAGAAAGTTTCCTATACACAGTGGTCCTTTTTTCTTCTGAATGCATCTGATCTCTATTTCCCTTTGCAAGCTGGGACCCCCACACCCTTCCCTTTCATGTTTTTGTTGTCATAAATTATTCCTAGTTATGCTGTGCGTCTATTTCCAAATTGCACTAGCTACTGTGTTCTTCTGTCCGTGTATAATAGCCTATTCTGAAAAAAAGATTGCAGTGTCCTGCTTCCGTCTGTTAGTCATCTCACTGAGGATTCTGTGCCCCTTATCTTTGTGTTTCAGGTAGAATAACCATCTTCAGTATTTCTTGTAATGAAGGTCTTAGGGCGGCAAATTCCCTCAGCTTCTACATGTCTGGAAAAACCTTTGTTTCTCTTTCATGTGTAATAGATAACTTTGCTGGATACATTATTCTTGGCTAGTAATTGTTGTCTTTTAATAGTTTAAATATTTGTTTCCACTCTCTCCTAGCTTTTGGGTTTCTGCTGGAAGGGAAAATATGACTACAGAATAACAGGATTAATTTTATAGGCTACCTTCATCTTTTTGCTGGCTGCCTTGAGAAATCTTTCTTTGTCATTCATTTTTGATAATATTAATATCATGTGCCTTGGAGAAGACCTTTCTGGATTTAGATAATTAGATGCTCTGTTTAATTTTTGTATTTGGGGATACAGCTTTTTCTGTATGATTGGGAATCCTCATCAATTCTGTGTTTGAAAAGCTGTCTGGTCCATTCTCCCTCTCTTCTCCTTCTGATAGACCCACTATTCTTGTGTTGTTCTTTCTGATGGGGTCAGTTAGTTCTTGTACTGTGCTTTCATTTTTTTAAACTCTCAAGTCTCTCTCTTCCATCTGTGTCAATCTTAGACTTCTGTCTTTGATGTCACTACTTCTTTTCTTCATCTGGTCAGCTGCATTTCCTAAGCTCACTAGTTCACTCTTCCTCTCTTACTGAGTTCTTTACCACCAGGATTTCTACTTGGTTCTTTTTTAAAGTTTCAGTCTCTTTGGTAAAGTACTCCTTTTGTTTGTTGATTTTATTCATGGGTTCATTAAACTTCCTATCTGTGTTTTCTTGCATCTCACTGAGTTTCTTCAGAGCTGCAGTCTTGAATTTGCCATCATTTTTTAAATCACATATCCCTGTGTCTTCAAGTTTATTTTCCAGAGATTTTCCATTTTCTTTCTGATTTACCTTGTTACCTTGCTTATTCATGCTACTTGATAAGTTCCTTACCTGCCTGGGCCTTTATGAAAATAAAGCCTTTAGTGGTAGTAGTATTGATTATTAATTATTTTAATTTTAAGCACTTCCTTAGTAGGTTGATAAGAAGTCTTTCTTTTGATTTCCAGTAGGTGGCGCAGAAGCGCAAGTTTTTTGTTTTTCTGTACCGACTCTGGCTTCTTGGATCTCTGCAGGGTCATGGAAAATGCCCCGTTTCCCCTGGGCAGGTGGGCATCTTCCTCTGTGAGCTGGTGACCTTGGACTCGGAGCACCACCCCTCCGTGGGAGAATGTGGTGTGCTACAAGGGTTATAAACCTTTGAAATCCCTACACTGCCCACTGCCCCGGGCTGCTGCAGACACTGCTGGAGGCTTCCTAGGCACACCCCTGACTGGGCTCACACCCATGGGTGGGGGCAGGGTGAGCTGGGAGAGGCTGCTGGTGCTTCCTTCTCCCAGTAATGGTGACTGCCAGGCTTCAGCTGTCTCAGCTCTGTGTCCCCACCCCAGTCCCTGGGATTAGCCGTAGTGCCTCCTGTCCTTGAGGGAAATGAGTCTGCTTCTCCTGGGCTCCAGGCTGCGGATACTGCACTCTGCAGTCCCCATGCTCACTGCCACAGCTTCTTCAGGGCCTGCTGC
Organism: Trachops cirrhosus; assembly: GCA_028533065.1. NCBI lineage: Eukaryota > Metazoa > Chordata > Mammalia > Chiroptera > Phyllostomidae > Trachops > Trachops cirrhosus. The sequence continues at coordinate 5,493 of JAPYXV010002863.1, forward strand.
TCGCTCTAGGGTGGGAGGGGACGTGGCCAGGCTCTGTAGCTTTGTTTTTTTGCCTGGCAGGAGAGGCTACCTGATAACCTTGGCTAAACTCTGCACTCCGTCTCTGCCCCATCACTGGGTTCAGCCTGAGCGTGTAGGGACTCTCGGGCAATCCCATTCTCCTGGGTCTTCTGGGCTGTGGGGGCTGTGGGTAGCCACCTGATTCCTGCCCTCTTCTGAGACCCGTGGCCAGGTCTGGGGGGCTGTGTCCCTGGTACCCACCTCCACTCCTCTCCCTCCCCTCCTCCCCTGCTCCCTCAGACTTGCCCAACTTCAGATGTTTCAACACGCCGGGATCTCAGATGTGTGTGTGTGTGTGTGTGTGTGTGTGTGTGTGTGTGTGTGTGTGTGTGTGTTTGTGTGGTTAGCGGGGGAACCTTTATTGAATTATATCCGTTGGCAAATTGTCGTAACTTCCAGGGGAGAGACCAGGGGAACCTCTCACGCACCAGGCCACTGACGTCCTTTCCAAGGCCTCTTCAAAGGCAGCTTTCTATGTTATCTTTGAGATAAGGTGGAGAGTGGTCTGGACACCCGGGTGGAAGCCTCACAGTGTCACGCCCAGGTGAATTCACTCTGCCAGGGTAGTGATTCTGATGCAGTACGTGTTCCATCCCATCTCTCGCTGCTTTGCTACCACTCCACTCAGCTCTTGAAGTGAAGCTCAAAAAATTCTTACCCAAGAGCCATCGGCAGAGAGATTTTTATGTTACTAAAGCCAACGCTTTACAATACATGAAGACAAACTTCCCTACTGGGATCTCTAGGAGAAACTTCAGTTGAAATCAGTGTCTTTCAGGCATCCATCTTCCCCTGGGAACACCTGAGCGAGTGGGATTAGCGTACTGTTCTTAGAGAAGCGCACAGAAATCCTACTTTCAAACCACCTCGTAGAGAAAGTCATAGGAGTAATTCCCTCAAACAATAGTCTTTTCTTTCTTCTGTAATTGGATATCCTTGAACAGAGTCCAAAGTACACCCCCCTCACTCTCTCCCAGATTTCTAGCCTACTGTGAACTGTTTTATAGGGAGTTCATAGTATACGTCTCTTCTTACACAAATATGCATTCTATAAAAGAATTTCAAATAAGTTCTAATCAGTTAACCAGATTCCAGTATATACTTAATAGAGGACAATTGCACAAATGTTTAAATGTATTCATGCTTCTACTTGGATTTTGTTTAGATCTGTATTTATAAATGGGACTAGACATAACCAAACTATATTGTGATTCCATGAAACCCTGCATTGTAAGGTTCTCAAAATAGGGCTTGGTTTCTTTTATTTATGTGTGCATATAGATCATCTAGTGCATTGTAATGATAAATCTTTGACTTTGAGCGAATATACCTCTATATGTTTAAACATACCTCGGATGTATTAAAAAGGAAAACAAAGTTTTCATTTGCCAATCACCTCATTTGGTATATATTAACTCTAATTCCTTCCTTGCTGATTTTGTTTACAAGCCCTACGGACCCAAAATATAGATTCTCTTCTCTATCTCTTTTATGTAGTGTCTGAATAACTATCATTTTTGGAAACAGATAGTTAGCTATGATGCAGTATTCTCCAGGCCAGACTGAGGAACAGAGACATAAAGTTGGTAGGTGTGGTAAGGATATATACTCAGGCACCTTTAATCTTCGGCTCATGAACCGTGATTCATTACGTGATGGAAACCCGTCTAGGCTATTGATTTCCATAAGACGAAGATTTTTGGTTTCTCTAATCATGTCCATCCATTTCCTCCAGACAGATTCATAATTTTTCACAATTGCTAATGGCAATGGTAGACATTTAATTTTGCTTCTGCTCTCATGTCGTTGCTCCTTGGCCGCATATTTGTGCAGCAGTAGATAAAAAATAATCCTACGGCAATGACCATCTCCATTTGTTACGGGGCTTTGTTTACAAAAGCATCATTGTAAGCACTTCAAAGTACAGGAAATTTTCACCTACTATTATTTTTAATTAGAAATTTATGTTAGACTTTAAAATAATTGTGTTACCTAAGGGACTAAAGACTTATTTTAAAAATGAATCGCACAAAGGAGACGAACTACTTTATTTTCCTTTTTCTTGTAAATCTGAACAATGAAAATCTGAACAGTGCTTCATTCGAAGGAAATTGAGTTGTTTTTAAAACCGTATGTAAATTTTTTATAGTGTCATGTAATAGAGTTTAGTTTTTACTGTCTCCTTCTGTGCCATTTGGAGCAGTTGTTGAATCTGATCTGTATTCATTCTCTGGGAGCATCTTAAAATGTTGCTCTACAATTATTTTAAATTAGGTCCACCCTTAGGTCTTTCCACTGGCATTTAGTTCCTGAAGGATTGATTAATTATTTCAGAGTCTCTATTGTGTCATGGACCTCCGGACAGATTTCCATAGAGAGAGGAGAATCGAAAAGTCCTTAATGCTCCCAGTAAAATTATTGATTGCACACTAATCTTCAACTCCAAACATAAGCTCTTATTCAAATGACAGCATCTTCCATACTAGAGTCCACTTCTGACATACACAAGAGTAAGTCATTCTTCATGTTTTTTTGTTGTGGTATAATTGACATAACATTGTATTAGTTTCCGGTGTATAAAATAATCATTGAATATTTGTTTATATTGTGCAGTGATCACCAAAAGTCAATTTAACATTCTCACCATATATAGTTACAGGTTTTTCTTATCACGGGAACTTTTAAGACTTACTCTTTCAGTAACTTTCAAAGATGGCCCACAGGGGGCAAACACAAGGCCAGCGGGCCGTCCACCTTGTTTTATCCAGCCCAGCACCTTGTTCCTGGCCCCTAGTTAAGGAGTAGTTATATGTACACAGTCCTAAAATGACATTTGACCCTTTGAAGGCAAATGCGAGGCTGATGTGGCCCCCGGTGACAATGAGTTTGACACCCCTGTCAGCTACATGGTATACCTGTGGCCACTGTGCTATTCATGACATCTCCATGACTCATGTATTTTATAAATGAAAATTTGTGACTTTTGACCCCTGTTCTGGAGAAAAATTGTATGATTTGTAAGACTGAGGCTATTTAAAATTTCCAAAGCAGCTAATAAAGAAAAGTCTGCGAATTTAAGGAGGGCAAATTAGTTTGACTGTTTTTCTGTTCCTTTTCAATCCTGTGCTTATTTTCTGGGTAATTATTTCAAAACATCACAAGTTAATAAATACCTCAAAAAGCTAGAGTGGCAAGATTTCGTGTGTACATGTCAGGAAATCAATTTGTTGGGAGGAATGATATCTGCTAATTAAAGACATTGAGATGAGTTAAATGAGTCCCATGTTGTGTTTTTGGAGCCAATAAATGCATTGAAAAACCCCATAATATACTGGACAAGTGAGACCAACTCAGAGTCCTTGGTAGGAGCCAGATTTGGGTAAGAAGACATGGAGGAGAGTGCAGGCAACACGAAGCAGAAGAGCAGGGGCCGTCGGGATTTGCACAGGATGAATGAGACAGAAGTGATGCTGCAACTCTAGCACCGCCGAGAGAGGATGGTGATAGGATGGACAGGTGGAGAGGTTGCAAGGGAGAAAGACGCAGTAGAAGGGAAAGTGCCAATGTTGTTGTTGTTGTTTTTCTCTCACTTGCTATAGAAAGAATTTTGTTGCCCTGGCTGGTGTAGCTCAGTGGATTGCGTGTGGGCCTGGGAACCAAAGGGTCACCGGTTCTGTTCCCAGTCAGGGCACGTGCCTGCATTGCAGGACGGGTCCCCAGTAGGGGGCGCTCGAGAGACAACTGTGCATTGATGTTTCCTTTCTCCCTCCCTTCCCATATCTCTAAAAAATAAATAAATAAAATATTCAAAGAAAGCAAAGAAAGAATTGTGTTAATTCTTTTTAGATAATGTTATGGGAGAAAAGTTGGAGACCTTTTTCATTTTTCCCCTCTAAAATTGTATGCGTATACTTAGAGTCAAATAACTTTGCATTTGAATGATATGTCATGCTTTGTATCCTTACAACGGAACAGGCAGGTACTGTGATATGAAAGTATTTTGCAAGTGAGGGGCCTGGCTGAGGCCTTACAGGTGTGAAGTGGCCAGCCCTCAAGTGGATCTCATGATTCTTTGTCCTTGCCTGTACAACATTACCTGCCTCAGTTAATTAAAGACATTATCGTCTTGTCCACTGTAGCATTGTCACTCAGCTGTTACGGCTTTATCGTGACAAGAGGATTTAAACCAAAGAGCCATTAAGTGATGTATATACAGGTTTTGTAACTAAAATATTTCAGAGGTTTCTGTGAGTGTTTATATAATATTTTCTTGATTTTTTTTAAAGTAATGGCCCTTCATTTTGGATTATCTCAGAATGATCCTGCCTAGTGAGAGGAAAATTGAATATATTCATAATTTTCTTTCTCCTCAGTCACCTCTGTCTCACCTTCCATGAGGAGATTGGGGAGGATGTGGCAAAGATGATCAGTGTCCCGGCTGAGGGATGTGGGTTGGTTTGGTTTCATCCCAAGCAGACAGCGCTGTAGATTCAACGGAAAGTCTGTGCTGAGGCCAAATGGACCAGGAATGCTCTTTTATGCCACATGGTGCTGCCTCGCGTGCCCGAGACGATCTCCTAATATGTCTTGCATTATGACCACGAAGACACACCAACTGTGATTGATGTCGCAGTGTTTATACCCAAGCAGCCTTTCTCTGTCACAGGAAGTATTTTACTGGGCCCCGGAGTGGAATCCTTCTCTAACAGTCGGATTAGCTTTGAAACATGATAGGGCCTTTTGAAGATCACGATGTAAAATACTCTTAACCACGCGTCGGTAGCTTTTGGCAGTGGTAGATAAGACACAGAACTCAGCCCTCTATCTTGCCGGTCATCAGAATCATCCCAGTGGGGGCTCAGCTGGCAGCATCTTGGCATTTTGGGACTACAGGTGCTCCAGTACCCTGAGCCTGGAATACAGAGGTACCGATGCTGACATGCTAGGGTATTTCTGGTGCAATCTGCTGCCTTTCTCTATACCTGTCTGGTTTTAAAAAAATAATTGTTACAGGATCTTAGGAGGTTCACAAACAATGATATCTTTTTCACAGGATAATCCACACTTTTCTGAATTTTGTACAGCATTGGATTATTCGCTGGTTTTTGATATGATCTTTATAATCCATTTGGTTATATTTCAAGTCAGAATGCATTTATCTTCCTTTAAAAGCATTGTTATTTTAAAATGCTCTTTTGCTGTCATTTTTATTATTTTTCTTTTAAATAAGTCTATATGCCACACAATTATTCAATTATCCTTCTTTAACTTTTCTTTAAACCGTTTATAAAAATGATGCACTCTATTTCATTGGGTAAATGTGATTAAAAAATTTCAAACCTGGAAACTATTTTCAGGTTTTGAGTCCAGTTCCAGCTAGTGGCTGGTTGGTCCACTGTGACAAGATACTTAATAACAAGTCTTAATTATGCCCCTAGTACTCTGCCTCCCACACAATGTATACCAACAGCCGTTTCTAATATTTTAAATATTCTTTGTTTTCATCCTTACCTGAGGATATGTACATTGATTTTAGAGAAGGGGGAAGGAGTGGGGGGAGAGGGAAAGAGAGGGAGCGAAACATCAGTGTGAAAGAGAAACGCTGGTTGCCTCCTGAACGCGCCACAGCTGGGAACTGAGCCAGCAGCCTAGGCATGTGCCCCAGGCTGGGATGGAACCCGCAACCTTTTGGTGAGTAGGACGACACTTCAGTCAGCTGAGCCACCCAGCCAGGGCGGAAAGTTATTTTTCTTTCAAGTAGGCAGCTCTGTCTCTAGAGTTTATTATAGAATCAGAGAAATATCCAATGGCCAACCCTCCAGGAGCTTACAATCAGGTAAAACATTTAGTCCAAACCCTTCAAATTAGAGGTGGTGCATTTGAGCTCCAGGAAGTGAGTGGTGGGCTTGCTTATGGTCTGAGGAGGGACCCTGGGTCTCGTTAGGTCCACGCGGTGTGCGACAGTGGCCTGCTCCGCGGCACTGTTGGGTTACATAGTGTTACCAACTGGTAGGTTTCATTTTCAGTAGAACATTTCGATGATGGTAAAAATCACCTCTTTGCTTTGCTTATAGACATTCTAAAATTACCTCATTAATATAGTGCCATTAATGAGTATTGAGCTTTTTGGCTATTTTAAATTAAAAAATAAAACCTAAGATTGCTTTACTTTTTCCTAATACCAACCAAGAACAAATTGATTATAAGATGGTATTTTACATGAGTATACATATTCATATTTTACTTAAAGATGCTACTTAATACTCATCAAATTAATATTCCATTATTATAGATATTATTGTGACTATTTTGATGTCATCAGAATATGAGCCACTGTTACTTTAAATCTTTAATACTTTAAAAATTATACTGATGTCTCTAAATATAGAATGAGCTCTTTTTGTAAAAAATGTACTAGAGATTAATATGAACTACTCCATTTATTAGCATTTTTTGTTGGTTAACCTTTAAGTTTATTTTATTAGAGAAAAGTGGCCTCTATACATAGTAATGCAATATACATTCTAAATTTTTATTACTTTCCATTATGGCACAGTTTTATTTTGAATTAATGTTAGACATCCATTCTCAAAAAATTTTATACTGTTGAATCTACATAAATCTTTTTACTTTTTGAGATCCATAAAGGTAAAAATTGAAACATTAAAAAGCAAACTACTAAAATTATGAATCTAATAAAGTTATCTTACCACTATTTTATAGCAATTAAATTAATTTTAGCGGCAAATCATAATTATTCATAGTGGTTTCAATGAATCAGTAAAACACAACATTTTCAAGATGTCTATTGTAGAATATTATCATTAAAATGCTTAACTCTGTAGCCCTAGCTGGTGTGGCTCAGTGGATTGAGAGCTGGCCTGTGGACCAAAAGGTTGCTGGTTTGATTCCCAGTCAGGACACATGTCTGGGTCGAGGGCCAGGTCCTCAGCTGGGGGCGAGCGAGAGGCCACTGATCCCTGTTTCTCTCACACATCATGTGTTTCTCCTTCCTTTCCCCTCTCTCTAAAAATAAATAAAATCTTTTAAAAAATGCTTAACTCTGTACATTGTAATCCTATGGAAAAGTAAGAAAAATAAATAGATACTTATTTCTACTTCATATGAGGAAACATCATATAATTACTAGAGCAAACACTGAAGTAATGAAAAACATTGTCCATTATGTTAACATGCAGTAGAAGATATTAAACC
>JAPYXV010002864.1:0-12767 GCA_028533065.1 Trachops cirrhosus
AGCCTGGTCTCAAGAACCCAGAGGCTCAGAAACCTGAACTTCCCAGACCAGTACCTATTCTCTCCACATCTTATCCCCCTAACAGAACACAGAACTTTGGAGGTGATGGGATTTGACATCAGAGATGCTTGCTCACAGTGCTGATGTTCTGACATCTATAACTCTTTAGTTTTTGAACCTTGGATTTAAATTATTTTTGAGTTACTGTCCTCATCTCTAAGAGCCTGGACACTCACTCCATTTTGGCAGGGTCAACATCTGATTCATCTATATCTCAAATACTTATAAAGTACAACAGGTATATTTCACTTAACAAAGCCTAAAGATAATCTTTTCCCTTCATGCAAGCAATGAAAGGACCTTAGAGTGCTTTATCTCTGATTGCACCCTCCCTTTTTATTTATTAATATTGTCTAGTATTTTACTTTCCCAATCTTTTACAATTCCCAGATTTGGTCTTTAACAGCATCATCATGATTGATGTTGTTTTATACAGTCAATACTTATTCAGATTTACCTCTATGTTTCCATATGCCTTGGTTTCCCTTTCCTTCTCATAGCTTTGGCCTCACTTCTAGATTACCTTTTCTTTCTTTATGGCTTCCTCAGTGAGGATGTGTTAATTGTCACATTTGTGACAATTAAAATAAAATATCTTCATTTGTCTCACATCTGTCTTTAGTTCTCAGCAGTTGAAGATGTGTTGGCATGAATTTCCTCCATTTCAGCCTATTTGGGGTTCACTGAATTTCTTGAAATCTCTATATTTATATCTTTTATCAAACTTTGAAAGTTATTAGCCATTGTCTCTTCAAGTTTTTTTCAGCACCACATTTTTCTTCTTCTCCTTTTAGGAGTTTGATGACAGTAATGTTGGACCTTTTGTTCTTGTCCAGGAGGTCCCAAGATTCTATTCATTTTTCAATAATTTTTCTCTGTGTATTGGATTAGATAATTTTTATTGATCTTTGTTCAATGACCGCTCTGCCATCTCTGTTTTGCTGCTTAGTCTACTAAATTTGTATTTCTCTGTTTAACGATTTCCCATGGTTTTTCTTTATATCTTCTATTCCTTTGCTGAGGCTTTTATTTCTGTATTCATTTCAAGGGTGTTAATTGTTGCTTTTGGAGTATTTTGTATGCAAGCTGCTTTAAGATTTATATCAGATGATTCCAGTATCTGTTTCCTCTTGACTGGCATGTCAATGTTGTTTTCCCATGTGAGTTAAGGTTTTCCTGGCTCTTCACATATGTTGTAATTTTTGATTGTATCATTTTAAATATTACATTATGTGACTCTGGGTCTCATTTAAATCCTATGAAGCATGCTGATATTTTTGCTTTAGGAGGCAGTTGGCCTGTTTATCTTAGGCTGCCAGTTGTGACTTGCTTCTGTGGGTACGCTGTGATTTCAGTGTCAGTTCTGAATTCATTGCCTTTGCTTTTTGAGTTTTCACTAGCCAGCCCAGGCTCCTCCTCCTTCAAGAGCCACCACTTTTACAGTTCTCAGGGTCCATTTTCCCCCTTGTTTGGCCAGGTAGCTGGGGCTTATTTACACTGCAATGGGAGCCACGTGTGTGACTGTGCCTACAGTTGAGCCAAGTGCCATGAGGGCAGAGAAACGAAGTAAAGTACTCGAGGTTTGTCCATCTTCTTAGAATCTCAGCTCCTTCGAGTGGAGACTTAAGGTTTCCCTCCCTCAGAGTTTGGGTCCCCATGGATTCCCACTGGTGCTTGTATGGGGGCTGCAGCATGAGGGAACAAGTGAAGAAAAAGATATGAGGGATTTCCCCACTCTCCTGGGGCACTGTGAGTTCCCTTTCTGGCTCCTTGAGGTGAGGTGGAGTGCTTCTCTTGGAGTTCTCTGTCTGCCCATCGTGCATGCTTCCCAATTTGTTCCCAGGCATTTTTATTTTATTTATTTTATTTTATATTATTTTTTAGATGCAATTGTGAATTAGATTGTTCTCTTACGTTCCCCTCCTGATAGTGATAGTTACTTACTGGTGTATAAAATGCAACTGATTTGTGAATATTATTTTGTATCCTGATACTTTACTGAATTCATTGATCAATTTTAGATTTTGGGTTGAATCCTTATGGTTGTCTATATAGAGTAGCATGTTTCTTGCAAACAATGGCAGTTTTATTTCTTCCTTCCCTTTTGAATGCCTTATAATTCTATTTCTTTTTTGATTCCTATTGCCTAAGAGTGATGAAAGTGGACATCCCTGTCTTGTTCCTGATCTTTTAGTTATTTCCCCATTGAGTTTGATGTTAGCTCTGTGCTTGTCATATTGGCCTTTACTATGTGGTGATATGTTCCTTCTATTGTTATTGCATCTATTGGTATGATCATATGACTTTTATGTGGTTGTTTATGTGGTATATCATGTTATTTGGCTTGGAGATATTGTACTATCCTTGTATCCCAGGTTTAAATCCCAGTTGATCATGGTGTATTATCTTTTTAATGTATTGTTGAATTCATTTTGCTAATATTTTGTTGAGTATCTTTGCATCAATGATCACCAGGAACATTACTTTATAATTTTCTTTCTTTGAAGTTTATCTGATGTTGGAGTCAGGGTCATGCTGGCCTCATAAAATGAGCTTGGGAGTCTTCCCTCCTCTTGAGTTTTTTCGAATGGTTTGAGAAGGAGAGGTGTTCTTTGAATGTTTGCTAAAATTCACCTGTGAAGCCACCCATCCAGGACTTTTGTTTGTTGCGAGTATTTTGATTACTGCTTTGATTTTGTTGGTTGTAACTGGTATGTTCAGAGTTTCAGTTTATTCTTGATTCAATTTTGCAAGATTGTATGTGTCTATGAATTTATCCATTTGTCCAGTTTTTCCAATTTATTCTCATGCAGTTACTCATAATATTGTCTTATAATTCTTTGTTTTTTATGGTTTCACTTCTTACTTTTACTCTTTCATTTATTATTTTATTTCTTTGGGTCCCCTTTTTGGGGGTGTTTGGTTAAGGATTTACAAATCTTGTTCACCTTTTCAAAGAATCTGTTGTTCATGGCCTTGATCTTCTGTGTTACATTTCTAGACTATTTCATTTATATGTCTATAATCTTTATTATTTCCTTTAGTCTACTCACTTTGTGCTCTGTTTTTTTTCTACTTCCTTTACCTAAAACATTAGGTTGTTTATTAGAGATTTTTCTTGTTTTCTTTTTTTCAGGTAAGCCTCTGCTGCTATAAATATTCCTCTTACCACTACTTTTGTTGTGTCATTTAGATTATAAAGTTGTGTTTTATCTTCTCTTGTCTTTTTTCTTTTTAATCAGTTTTTTATTAATGTTCAAATACACTTCTCTCAATTTTCCCACCACCAATTCTCCTGCCCACCCACCCCCACCTTCCACCCTCAATTCTACCCACCTTTGGCTTTGTCCATGATTCCTTTACACATGTTCCTTGATGACTGTTTCCCTTCTTTCCCTTGTAATTTTTCTCCCAACTATCCTGTGGTTACTGTCGGTTTGTTCTTTATTTTAGTGTCTCTGGTTGTGATTTTCTGGGTGGTTTGTTTTGTTGATTAGGTTCCACTTATAGGTGAGATCATATGGTATTTGCCTTTCATGCCTGGCTTATTTCACTTAGCATAATGTTCTCCAGTTCCACCCATGCTGTTATGAAGGATAGGATCTCCTTCTTTATTTCTGCTGCATAATATTCCATTGTGTAAATGTACAACCGTTTTTTGATCCACTCATTTACTGATGGTCACCTAGGCTGCCTCCAGCACTTGACTATTGTAAATTGTGCTGCTATGAACATTGGGGTGCATAGGTTCTTTTGAATTAGTGTTTCAGGATTCTTAGGGTATAATCCCAGCAGTGAAATTGCCAGGTCAAAGGGAAATTCCATTTTTAGTTTTCTGAGGAAATTCCGTAGTGATTTCCACAGTGGCTTCACCAGTCTGCATTCCCACCAACAGTGACTAGGGTTCCCTTTTCTCCACAACCTCACTAGCACTTTTTGCTTGTTGATTTGTTTATGATGGCCATTCTGACTGGTGTTGAGTAGTATCTCATTGTGGTTTTGATGTGCATCTTTCTGATGCCCAGTGATGCTGAGCATTCTTTCATATGTCTCTGGGCCCTCTGTATGTGCTACTTGGAGAAGTATCTGTTCTGATCCTTTGCCCATTTTTTAATTGGATTGTTTGTCTTCCTGGTGGGGAGTCATGTGAGTTCTTTATATATTTTGGAGCTCAAACCCTTGTCTGTGTTATCTCTGGCAAATATATTTTCTCATACTGTTGGTTCCTTTTTCATTTTGCTATTGTTTTCTTTAGCCATGCAGAAGCTTTTTAATTTGATGGGGTTCCACTTGTTTATCTTTCCTTTATGTCCCTTGCTCTAGGGAATGTATCAGTGAAAATATTGCTGTTTTGAAAGTCTGAGATTTTCCTGCCTATGTTTTCCTCTAGCGCTTTTATGGTATCATGATTTATCTTTACGTCTTTCATTCATCTTGTGTTTATTTTTGTGTGTGATGTAAGTTGGTGATTGAGTTTTGTTTTTTATGTGGAGCTGTCCAGATGTCCCAACAACATTTGTTGAATAGACAATTTTTGCTCTATTTTATGCTTCTGCCCCCTTTATCAAATATTAATGACCATAGCAACCTGAGTTTATTTCTGGGCTCTCTATTCTATTCCATTGATCTAGGTATCTCTTTTTATGCCAGTACCAGACTGTTTTGATTACAGTGGCTTTCTAACACAGTTTGATGTCAGGTATGGTGATCCCTCCTACTTTGTCCTTCTTTCTCAAAAATGCTGTGGCTATTTGGGTCATTTGTAGTTCCATATAAATTTTTGAAGTATTTGTTCTATATCTGTGAAATGTCATTAGTATTTTAATAGGGATTGCATTGAATCTATCAATTGCTTTGTGCAGTATAACTTTTTGATGATGTTAATTCTTCTAATCCATGAACATGGTATATGCTTCCACTTATTTGTGTCTTCCTTAATTTCTTTCTTCAGTATTGTGTAGTTTTCTGAGTACAGGTCTTTTACCTCCTTGGTTAAATTTATTCCTAGGTAGTTTATTTTTCTTGTTGCTATAGGAAATGGGATTTTTTCCTGATTTCTGATTCTGATATTTTGTTGTTGGTGCAAAAAAGTGCTTTTGATTTCTGAATACTGACTTAGTATCCCGCTGTTTTTCCAGATTCACTTATGAGGTCAAGTAGTTTTCTGGTGGCGTCTATGGGATTTTCTGTGTACACTATTATGTCATCTGTAAACAATGACAGTTTTACTTCCCTCTCTCCAATTTGGATGCCTTTTATTTCTTCTTATGTCTGATTCTTGTAGCTAGGACTTCCAATACTGTGTTGAACAGAAGTGATCAGAGCAGACATCCTTGTCTTGTTCCTGATCATAGTGGGAAAACTTTTAGTTTTTGCCCATTGAGTATGATGTTGGCTGTAGGTTTCTTCTCTATGGGCTTTATTATGTTGAGGAATGGTCCCTCTATTCTCACCTTGCTGAGCATTTTTATCATAAATGGGTGCTGTACCTTATCACATGCTTTTTCTGCATCTATTGATATGATCATGTGATTTTTGTCCTTTGTTTATGTGATATATTACATTAATTGATATGCAAATATTGTACCATCCTTGCACTCTGAAATGAATCCCACTTGATCATGGTGTATGATCTTCTGATGTATTGTTGGATATGGTTTGCCAGTACTTTTTTGAGGATTTTAGTGTCTATGTTCATCAACAATATGGTCTGTAGTTTTCTTTCTTTGTTGTATCTTTGTCTGGTTTGAGGATTAGGATGGTGCTGATCTCATAAAAAGTTTGGGAGTCTTCTGTCTTCTTGGATTTTTTGGAGTAGTCTTAAAAGGATAGGGGTTAGTTCTTCTTTAAATGTTTTGTGAAATTCCCCTGTGAAACCTTCTGATCCTGGGCTTTTGTGTGCTGGCAGTTTTTTGATTACTGCTTTGATTTCATCACCTGTTATCGGTCTGTTCATGCTTTCTGTTTCTTCTTCATTCAGCTTTGGAAGATTATATTTTTCTAGAAATTTGCCCATTTCATCTAGGTTTTCAAATTTCTTGGCATACAGTTCTTCGTAATAATTTCTTATAGCCCTTTGTATTTTTATGGTATCAGTTGCAATCTCTCATCTTCAATTTCTGATATTGTGTTTATTTGGGTGTTCTCTATCTCTCTTTTTTTGATGAATCTGCTTAAAAGCTTGTCAATTTTGGTTATCTTTGCAAAGAACCAGCTCCTGGACTTACTGGTCCCTAGAATTGTGCTTTTAGTCCCTATGTCATTTAATTCTGCTCTGATCTTGGTTATTTCCTTCTTTCTGCTTACTCTAAGCTTTGTTTATTGTTGTTACTCCAGTTCTTGTAGGTGTAGGGTTAGGATGTTTATTTGAAATGTTTCTGTCTTTTTTAGGTAGGCCTGTATGGCTATGAACTTCCCTCTCAGGACTGCCTTTGTTGTGTCCCATAAGTTTTGGACTGTTGTGAGTTCATTTTCATTTGTTTCCAGAAACTTTTTGGTTTCTTCCTTGATCTCATTCTTAACCCATTCATTTTTTAATAGTATGCTATTCGATCTCCATGGGTTTGAGTATTTTTGAGATTTTTCCTTGAGGTTGGTTTCTCATTTCAGTCCCTTGTAGTCTGAGAAGGTGCTTGGTATGATTTCAATTTTGTTGAATTTGTTGAGGCTTGTTTTGTATCATATCATGTGGTCTATCTTTCAATATTCTATGTGCATTTGAAAAGAATATGTACTTTGCTTCTTTTGAATGAAAGGTTCTATATATATAAGTCCATTTGATGTAAGGCATTGTTCAATGCCACAACGGTTCAGTGTTGGAAAGAGCTATCCATTTTTGACAGTGGGGTGTGGAAATCGCCGAGTATAAGTATGTGCTGTCTATATCTTTCTTGAAGTCCTGCAAGATTTTCCTTATATTATTAAGTGTTCCTGTGTTGGATGCATATATGTTTATAATGTTCATGTCTTCTTAATGGATTCTTCCCTTAAGTATTATGAAGTGTCCTTCAGTGTCTCTTTTTGTGGCCTTTGTTTCAAAGTCTGTTTTGTCATGTATAACTATTGCTACCCGAACTTTATTTTTCCTGTCCATTTACTTGGAATATTTTTTTCCAATCTTTCACTTTCAGTCTGTGTAGGTGTTTTCTTCTGACATGGGTCTCTTGTAGGCAGCATATGAGCAGGTCATGTTTTCTTATCCATTCTGCTACCTTATGTCTTTTGATTGGAGTATTTAATCCATTGACATTTAAGGTTATGATTGATAGGTACTTATTCATTGCCATTTTACTCCCTTTGTACCTTTGTTCCCTTGTCTCTCACTGTTTTTCTTCCTCTTCTTAAAGCATCCCCTTTCGCAAATCTTGCAATGCTGGTTTGGCAGAGGTGTATTCTTTTAGCCTTCTCTTTTCTGGGAAGCTCCTTATTTCACCTTTCATATTAATTGAGAGCCTTACTGGATAGAGTAGTTTTCATTGCAGTCTTTTGCTTTTCATTACTTGGAATATTTCTTGCCAATTCCTTCTGGCTTGTAATGTTTCTGTTGAGAAGTTATCTGCCAGCCACATTGGGGCTTCCTTGTATGTAACTTCCTTTTTCTCCCTTGCTGCCTTTAGGATTGTCTCTTTGTTTTTGAAATTTGCCATTTTAATTATGATATGTCTTGCAGTGGGCCTCTTTGGGTTCCTCTTGTTGGGACCCTCTCTGCTTCCTGGATTTGTGTGGCTTTTTCTCTCTCAAATTAGGGAACTTTTCCATCATTATTTTTTCAAACAGGTTTTTGGTTCCTTGCTCCTCCTCTTCTCCTTCTGGCATCCCTATTATATGGATATTATTCCATTTCATGTTGTCCTACATTTCCCTCAACCGTCTTCATTTTTTGACTCTGTTTTCACTTTCTTGTTCTTTTTGGGAGTTGTTTTCTACCTTATCTTCCAGCTCACTGATTCATACCTCTGCTTCATCAAGCCTGCTTTTGATTCCTTCTACTGTGCTCTTCAATTCAGAAATTATATTCTTCATTTTCTCTTGGCCCTTGTTGATTATCCTTTTTTATGCTGATATAGTTTGCAGTAAGTTCCTCGTAGTTTCCCTGTAGTTTTTGGCAATTCACACTGAGCTCATTGATCTTCCTTATAACCATTATTTCGAACTCAGTATCTTGTAGTTGACTTGCCTCTGTTCATTTACCATTCTTTCCAAAGATGTCTCCTTTCCTTTTGATTGGGAGTTTTATCTTTGCGTTCCCATTATTTGTGGGACTCTTCTTTGCTTCTGCTTTTTAAATTGATCTGTTTTGACTTTCTGACTTTGTGGTATGAACTTCTATGGTAGGAAACCTGTGAGATTCAGTGGTACAGTCTCCTTGATCACCTGAACTTGATGCTCTTGGGATGCGCTTTATGTTGGTTCTCTGGATATAATTGGCTTTTGATTGTTGTTGGGTCTTTTTTGTTAACTGAGGGTCACTCCACCCAACATGTCTTGTGTGCTGTTGTGCAGGTGCTGCTGGAGCAAAACCACAAAGCCCACGAAGGAACCCACTCCCACAAATATAACTCCCTCCACAATCCCACTATGAACAACAAATGAACTAGTATTAACAAGGGCATAACAAGAGTAAGACTGTTATACAAAAAGAGAGCAGATACAAGATGACCTACTGAAAGAAAAGTGATTTTGAGAGGGTGGAGGGAGGAGCACTAATAAGAGTTGGGACTTGGAGCAATGGAAAGAGAGAAGGTAAAATTTACCTCATGAATAAAAAAAGAATGAACAATGAGGAATGCAGTATGAGAGGGGACACATATAATATTAAGTTTATATAGAAATTAAAGTCATAATAAAGTTAGAGAAAAAGGAAAGAAAAATAGTAATAATAAAATATGAGCCAAATTGGAGAGAAAGATCCACCACTGTACTATCAAGAACATATGTGGAAAAATTAATATAGGTGGTATGGGAATAAGAGAGACAAAAAAAGAAAAGTCTAAGAGATATTTAGAGGAATGGGAAGTGTTTTTGAAATGATAGCGGGAGAGGCAGTACTAAGAATGAGGAACAAACACCAAGCTAAGAGGAAAAAATTAAAATTTGGGATTTAAGGAAAAGGGGGAAAAGGAGAATAAAGAAAAATACAAGGTCAGGATTAAAGAGAAAGAGAAGAAAAAGAAAAAAATGGGCTAAGAAGGCAAAACTAAAATTTGAGACAAAAAAAGTCTAGCAGAGGGGACCAATAAAATTTGATATATGAAATACAGAATTAGTAAAGGTCTAGAGGTAAAATTGAAAAAACAATTCAACAACTACCCTACCCACAACCAACTAGCGAAGATTGTTAAAGGTGGAGAGAGAACATAGGTATTTTAAGAGCAGGGCAAAAGGATGTGTAATGACCCTTGACAAGAAAATTGGTTTTGTGTGTCTGGATGAGGGAGAAATAGTAAGAGTGCAGAATAGAAATAAGTTGTAGTGAGAAAGAAAACAAAATTTGAAATTACTGCAAGGAAAGAGGAAGGTAAAATGGGCTAAGAGGAGGGAGGGGCAAAATATGTAAATTGAAATTGATTATAGTATAAAATCCAGTGACTTAATATGTACAGACTTGCTGGACAAAAAAGGAACATTAAAAAGCTATTCAGGAAAGATAATATCACAAATCACAAAAAAGACTATAGCGGCTTTCATCTTGGTAGCCTGTTATATATCCCAGTGTTTTTTGCTTTCTGGATCTGCCTCTGGTGATGTCAGATATTGACCCCACCTGAACTTAGGCAGCCTGTTCAATGCTTC
Source organism: Trachops cirrhosus (assembly GCA_028533065.1). Taxonomy (NCBI): domain Eukaryota; kingdom Metazoa; phylum Chordata; class Mammalia; order Chiroptera; family Phyllostomidae; genus Trachops; species Trachops cirrhosus. The sequence continues at coordinate 9,853 of JAPYXV010002864.1, forward strand.
CAGTGATCTGCTGTCCATGTCTGTCTCCTTCAATTGTTAATATGGTCACTCTGCACTCAGCAGTCAGGTTTAAGCACCGCAGGGCTGGGCCATATCCCTCCTTGGGTGGGGTGTTGTTCCCCCTCAGGCTGCTGCTGCTCCAAGGGGAGTGGTCTGCTTGAGCAGGATGGCTGCTGCAAGGGGATCAGCTCAGCATTGGGATCCTGGTAGCTACTCTCAGTTCTCTCTCCAAGTTCTCCATCCCCAATCTCTCCTCAAGGCTCTCAAGTCCACTCTGCCCCTGCTTTGCCAGGATCTACTGCCTCTGGCTGTCTCCTGCAGTTGTAAATCTGGTCACTCTGCACTCAGCTGTCAGGCTTAAGCACCACAGGGCCAGGGCAGATACCCTCCTGGGGTCGGGGCTGTCAGGGCTCAGGAGTGGTCTGCCTGAGCACAATTGCTGCTGCCATCTGAGGGATAACTCAGCACAGGAAACCCGGCCTCTACTTTCTCAGTTCTCTCCTCCAGGCTTCAGTCCTTAGTCTCTCCTCAGGTGTCACCAGCCCACTCTGCCCATGCCTTTGCCAGAGCCCAGGGTAAGTGGCTGCAAATGAAAATTTGTGTTGAGCCCTTAAATAGCTCTTGAGTCTCCAGCCCTCTCTCCAGCCCTGCCACTTTTCACTGCTGGTTGTTACCTGTGTATTTTTGGGGCTCTGATGCTCTAGACTGGGAATCCTAGCTTAGGGTTTAGACACCACTCTTTTCAGGGGGATCCAGCTGGCTGTTTAATTATCCCTCTGGTGCTGCCAGCCCTCTTGAGTCTGTACCCCACTCCTTAAGAGACAGGCTGTGCCGAAGCTGATTCTTCTGTCTATATGAAATTATACAGCTTCTCTCTAGCTAATGCTCAGGTGTTTGTTCTGGGTGGTTTCTCCACATTTGTGTTGTAATTCCAGATTGACCCTGGGAGGAGGTCAGTGTGACTTCCATTCACTCCTCCACCATCTTCCCTCCCATATATCTATTTTCACTTGTCTTAAGGTCTCTTTTGATTCTTCCTTGACCTCATTGTTAACCCATTCAGTGTTTAGTAATGTGTTATTTAGCCTATGTCTGTTTGTGTGTTTTTCAGTTTTTTTCTTGTAATTGATTCCTAGTTTCGTACCGTTGTGGTCAGAGAAGATGCTTGATATATTTTCAGTCCTCTTAAATGTATCGAGACTGGTTTTGTGTCCTAATATGTGGTCTATCCTGGAAAATGTTTCATGTGCACTTGAAAGGATGTATAGTCTGCTGCTTTGTGGTGAAAAGCTCTGACAATAGCAATTGTCAATGGTGTTTAAAATTGTTCTACTATAACTGTATTACTGTCTGTCTGTCCTTTATGTTCACCAAGATTTGCCTTACATAGGTAGGTGTCCCTACGGTGCACAGATCACTGTTTACGAGAGTTATGTCCTCTTGTTGGATTCATCCCTTTATTATTATGTAATGTTCTTCTTTGTCTCTTATTGTAGCCTTTGTTTAAAGTCCATTTTGTCTGATAGAAGGGTTGCTACCACAGTTTCTTGTTTGTTTGATTGCATTTGCATGAAACCTCTTTTCCATCTCTTTCAGTCTGTGTGTGACTTTCCTTCTGAGGAGGGGCTCTTTAGACAGCATGTTTGTGTGTCTTCTTTTCTGATTCGTTCAGCTAACCTGTACCTTTTGATTGGAGCACTTAGTCCATTTACATTGAGAGTGTTTTTTATAGGTTCGTATTTATTGGCATTTAATTCTTTATAATTCTGCTCTTCTTTTTTTCCTCCTTCTTCTTACAGAAGTCTCTCTAACATTTTTTATAATCCTGGATTGGTGGTAATGAGCTTGTTCTTGTCTGCAAGCTTCTTATTTCTCCTTCAATTTTAAATGATAGCCTTGCTGGGTAGAGTAGTCTTGGTTTGTATGTCCCCAGTTTTCCTCAATTTGAATATTTCTTGCCAGTCCCTTCTGGCCTGCAAAGTTTCTATTGATAAACCAGCTGACAATTGTATGGGAGCTTCCTTGTGAGTAAGGAGCTCACTGTTTTTCTTTTGCTGCTTTTAATATTCTCTAATTGTGCTGGCTTGCTAAGAGGACACCTGGGTTTCTGGCAGAATCCCTTCTCTCCCTAGTGGATAAAATCCCTGCCAGTTTTGACAGCCAGATGTTAGGTGTGTTTCTTATTTTGGCTGGGGAGCAGGTGGAGAGTTGAGACCCTTCACTCCTTAGAGTTTACCTTTATTGGTGAGATATCCCTCTGCTTTCTCAACTGTTGTGTGGGTGCAAGGCCAGCACTTTTTGCACTTCAGCCCTTGCTGTCAGTCTCAATGTGCCTTCTTCTGTAAATCGTTGGTTATAAGACTTCTAGTCAGTTAGTCTTCAGCTGGTTATTCAGGTTGATGGTTCTATAATTTAGTTGTAATTTCGTTTTCCCCTGGGAGGAAGTGAGTGTAATTTCCCCTACTCCACCATCATGTTAGATCCTGTTTTTTAAGTTGAAGTACTGCCACCGACACCTCTCAGTTTAGCCATCATGTGCTCTGTGCAAAAGATGATAATGTGTATATTCATTTTGTTAAAATGTCTGTTTTTCACATCCTACAAATTCAGAGACAGTCTTGTCCTATCATGCCTGTTACTTGGTACTGTGCCTAGCTCATAATAGGTGCTCAATAAATATTAGTTCAATATAATATACTCCTTAAAGTGTGCAAAGTGTGACTGTTTGTGATCGTTGTTAATATAGATTTAAGCAATTATATTCAATTATAGATTTATACAACTACTTATTAATATATATAATTATTACTCTCTATATAATTATTTATACACTAAAGCTAATATAGAGTTAAACAATTTTATTCACAGCATAGGTAGGATAATCTCTGTGTTTTGTTTTTAATTTGGCATTCTTG